>JAZHYW010042478.1:0-117424 GCA_037355805.1 Ixodes ricinus | reverse complement strand
CGCAGTGGCGATGCAAAATTACGAGCATCTGCTATTCCGTGTTGGCAGTCATTCACAACACCCGTTTGTACGTAAATCTGAAATTGTCCTGCAGCCTTACACAAGCTGGGACATTGACGTGGTACATGAAGGGGTGCCAAGGACAAGTGCAGTAGAAGCCACGAGGACCTTTCTCCCCATTTGCGAGCGTGGAGAGTCGCTCTCGCCGAAACAGTGCCCAATCGAGACGGTTCAAAACTTCTACGCGTCGCCGAGGCTGCAGGACAGGCCGATGCCCATCGTGGGCAGCCGAGAACGCTCTGGCTCTTGCCTCGACCAAAATCGAACCCCAGATGCCAGCGTTAACCGATGCGCAACATAGAGGGACTCTCTGTGCCACTCTTATCTTGATGTTGCACAACTGGGCTGCTTGAGCGAATGCGCAGCAGGTTTCTGACCCAGATAGGACCGAGCAGAAAAAATGCACAGACTGCGCAATACAAAACTAGAGACTGTAGTGAACAAATTGTAGCTTTAGGCGAAAAGACAACTCCTCCTACACCTAACCTCAGACCACTCAAACACTGGTTCACACATATGCGCTGACCGATCGTGCGACCGGCTGCATTGATGACCTGCGGTGCGCCACCTGAACATTTCCTATCTGTGCATGCATCACTCTTTCTCCACAAGCTTGGAAATAATTCTGACAAGGTTATAAGCAGCCATTGCCAAAAGTCTCGATAAGGTTTGATCTCGCAAATGCGGGGGAAACCTTTGGTCTAATCGCACGACTAGACCTGAGGTTTCGCAACATTTACAAACTATATTTTTCAGAATTTGCGAAATCTAAGGTTTCTCCAATGTATATCAGGGCTACCCAACAGATGGCGCTAGCGTGCTCCATTGTCGCATGCGGTCACCAGCGGTTACAACACGGCCAATCACACACAATAACCAATGTGTGATGCAGGCTTCACCAGTTTTTAGCAAGGACAAAAATTCACACAGGACAGAGTGTGCGTGCAAACTGGACTTCTACGCCAATTCAAAACGCGGAACTCTGTGCTGCCGGAAGCTGCCCAGCGAGCGTTTTGCGAAGCGAGCGACTAACCCCACCGCCTACGAGCGAGCGAAACTGGAAGCAGCAAAAGCTTTGGAGTTAGAGCGATGGCCTCGCACGTTCTTCGACGTCCTCGATGCCCGAACTGTACTTGCGGAACGAGACACGAGCGGCGTACGCTGCAAAGGCTCGGAGTTAACGCTGCTAGGTTGTTATACATCCAGAGTGAAGTGTATAACCAGCTCCCATTGCCACAGCCACTGAACATCGCAAGGACGCAAGTTCTTTAATGTATGCAGACATTAGCCTACTAAAGCGTTTCCATAAAAAATAGGAAATGTTAAAGCTTCAGTACACATACAAAAATTAATGCTTTATCTTAATTTTGTTTCAGAACAGAATTTTTCTCACTTTCAAGGAAGTTTATGTTGCCCTCTGCAAACATGAACTTTACTCTTTCTTCAAAATTTTAAGTGTACTATCAAAGGATGGGACGACTATAACCAGAGAACACCCAATTTTGGTGAAAACATGCATCCCTTCTTTTATTTCAACCTGAAACATGGGGGGAGAGGGGTACAGTTACATTCATTCTCCCAAAAATAGTCCATAAATGCAATTTGGCTTAGGGATCAAAATCCATAAAACAAGACTCGATGCAGCCCAAGCTACCCGAGAGACAACATATGCAACAATAAAACATGAGGCATCAACTAAAAATTTCCTCTAAAGTACTTTCCACTAAATATAATTGCATACGCATCTAAACGTTGAGGTCTGCTAGACAATTGATAAAACTCGTAAAGCTATTTTCAATTGCTAAAGAACGCTTGATCATATTCTGCAATCCTCTGAAATCACCTATTCCCGACACAAAAAATAAACCCAACAAACATTTTTTTCAGATGTACGATTTTAAGCTGGTCATGTACAGTCGGCACGGAATGAAACGCGAACAGTGGGTGCATGGTTTTCCGCTAGATGCTGCAGCACCTGAACCAGATGGGAGCTGCAAGAAGGTGGCTCCTCCTTCGATGTGTATAGACTCTTGCTCAGTGCATCCAAACCTTCGGTGTTGCGTCTCTAGGTGACTCAGCGTGGGTCGAAAACCATGCGCTCCTTGTTCGCGTTTCATTCTGTGCCGACTGTACCTACCCTTGCATAAAATCTCGCTCGTAAGCAGCAGTGCTACAATTTACTGCACAATTCATTAGGCTGAATTCTTTACAGAATCAAGATACATAAAATGATAACTACAAGACATCCCCAAAAATGTAGTTTTGTTTTTCACCGCAAAAATAAAATGCACCGCTAACGCTTGTTCTCCCCCTAACTGTAGACCCTAGGGGTCCAAACCTGATGCCAATTTCAAGTTAGATTTTCTTAAATTTTCCGTGGGCAAATGGTGGTAGGCTGAGCTCTCAAATACTGGGAGCTAAATGTCGCCAGTTACCAAAAACAAGCGAAAACAGGCCCATTGAAATTCAGAATATCCCTCCAACTTTTGAACCAGACAACGGGTGGCCCGACACTTTGGCGTCCTGGCTCAGACCGCTGCAAGGCAACATTTGGCCGGAGAAAGGGCAAAAAATAATTAATTTTTCGTTGAAATCAAAACAAAACAATTTTTGGGGAGACCGCCCACGTACTATGTCACACAGCCCGAAAATGTTTGTGCAAACAAGCTACCACCGTTCTTTTTTTTTTTTATTTTTTCAGACTCATTTGGGGTGCTAACTTAAAGGGAAGATGGGGAGCTTCTTGAAAAATAGAGTTAGAAGTGAATTCTGGTGTATTTTTACCCCGTGAACCCGAATACCCAAACCATTTGCTGCGCAAGTAGTGTGAAACGCGAGAAAACGCGAAAGAAAGTCGCTGTACGTGACGTCATCGACGGATCTTTTGGCTGCCCAAGGCTAGGGAGGCGGGGCTTCAGCCCTATTTTGAAATTGCTCTTATGGCTCTCCGGCGCGTCGCATTGAAATATAATTGTGATATCTGTTATTCTAAAGGCCAAATGAACGCAATTCAAGTGTTTTTTCTCAAATGCAGAAGTGCCCCATCTTCCTTTAAGCAACGAAATTTTATGCCCCTTTTAAGTAAGATGCCAAAAGCGCCGGCCTTGTGTTGGTGCCAACAATGCCGCGCTGTGTGTATGCCTCAACACATTAAGAAGCAAACTAACCTTCCAGTTATTACAGCGGGGCTACAATAGACTGGGGAGTCTAGATTTGTACTGACAACAATCTCGGTAAAGCAGTTAACAGTGCTCACAATATTTTGCCCCTCCACAACCTTTGCATAAGAGAGAGCTCCTTATCATACAAGTTTTACAAGCATACATCGTGGAAATTAGAAAAAAAAAAAACATTCTGCAAACGTTTTACATGGTAACACTTTAACAAAAGACCCTTCCATCCTATGGTTACAACTTTTTTTTTTTTTTCTGATTGAATAGCACATGTCAATTTATAATTTGCCCTAAAAACCTTTTTGTCAGCTTTTCCTTCCTTTGACAAAGAGAAAGAAGGCTTAAAAATATAAAAGAGAAAAAAGTACCGCCACTACCGAATAATAGACTCAACACCTACAAACAAGGGACCGTGCGCCACTTTACCTGCAGAAACACGGAATATAGCCAATCTTCGCATAAAGATGCGGCAAATAACGAAGTCGAGGACACAATTCCTCGTCAAAATGCGATCTGCAAGAGCCAGCATTTGCCGCGGAACACTATCCCAGTCCCGTGAATCGCGGACATTTTCTCGTGGATCATGGCAGAGACTGCTTATCTGCGTGCTGCAAGACAACGTGACCATGACTTTGTTCTGGCAAGCGGCGAGCCTTTACTCGAGCAACATACGATAGCTCCGTGCAGTCTAGAATCGTAGAAACACAAAAATGTTCGATGTAGGGTGCACCAGGAGACCGTCCCTCGGCTTGAAAATCTCAAAACTCAGTCAAGGTGTCGAAGCCCCATCACTGTGCAGAGCTGGAGAACTTCCTTCAATGACGCACACATAAAATGATCCCAACATACAGTGCAGCCCACTTGCAACAGCTCCATTTTTCGAGTAGGAATTGGGTATGCATAATACAAACCACTAAATTTGGGGTGCGGCCTGACAGGCATAAAAAAATTGGTTCACTTATAGCTAGGACTCTGCGTTTTTGGACTATTTTTCACCAAATTCAGGGCGTTTTTCGGACGTTCATTTTTGACCGAGAATTCAGATCTTATCGAAGTTTGTTTTCTTTCAATTCCAAATTCTCTGAAGTTCGGAACATAGTTTGCAGCGTTTTTATTATTAAATATACATATAATTCTGGGTGTAAACGTGTGCTAGCTTCAAAAGAACGAGCTTGTGTCAATTAATATTCTTCCAGCTAGATTTGACATTGGTGCCATTGCCCTTGGCAATACTAACTTGTCCCACGACAAAAAGATGCAAAAGTCAAGCCAGGAAGCCCCGTATTCATCCCATCCTACCCGTCGACCCACTCTGTGGCTGCGCGGGGTGGAGTGGTAGGAAGGTGCAACACAGAAGCAACTCCTGTTTGCAACTTTCATCGCGGGACAGGACAAACTGAGTATTACCAATGGCAATGGCGCCAGTACTCAGGACCGCACTGAAGAAATATTGTCCAAACTGGAAACCTCAACGGTGGCTACTTGTCGTGACCTGAAAGAGACTTGCTGTCCACGACAGACATGCGAGATGAGTGGCAAGATTCCGTTTCGTCAATGGTCGGAGATTCGAGACAAAACAGGCAACATTTTCTCAGATCGTTGACCCTGTGAACTGCCCAAACTTAATTGTAAATATATTTTTTTGTTCTGTTTTCACTGAGTGTAGGTGAGTGAGAGTATGTATGTGCGTAGGGGAAAAGGGGCCATAGGTTTATTGAAATTCGGAATTTATCGGACGAAGTCCAGATTGACCGAAAACACTTACCGGCAAGAGTCTTTCGGATTTGTCTGAAATCACGAGAACCCTATCTATAGCGAACAATGGAGATTGAATGACATGCATGTAGTTCTATGTCCGGAGTCGGTTTGAAGTGAATTAGCATTAACGTCGGGTAAGCCGTACTGTAAACTTTGAGGGTTTGTCTAGCGAGTGTTCTTGTGTCAGAAAGTCTTATAAGAGGGGATGTCACAGTAAGTGGGTTGCACTGCAAAATAATCCGGATATTGCGGCGATTGCTGGACGACGCTAAACTGGGCCAGGTAGCTTGGCCTCGGACCGAACTCTGTGTTCGACGACCCGTTCTCCATTCTGGTCGGAGACAGAACTCTGAGCACAACGATGTGGAACTGAGCCATTAATCGGTCAATATCGTATAAGCGCAAGTTGTTTTTCAAGCCCAAACATCATGAGTCAGTTAGTTCAAACGAAGGTTTGGTCGTCAAGAAGCGAAGTTCATCCACGATTAGAAAAAATTGTAAAGGACATTTTACGAGCATCAGACAAGCAAAATTGGTGTTTATCATAGGGTAACAAGATTAGCAATAACGATAAGTAGCAATCGCATTGGTTACCGGATACGAACATTTGGAAGACAGTGATGAATTTGCACAACGCAGCAGAAATATTCGGCGTACAATGAACGACGCAACAATTAGGGAAGTGATCAATCGCGTTTGGATATTCGTGGTTTTGCCACGATACGTTTCATGCACCAGGATTAATGGGCAGCGGCAGTTAATGGTGCCGGTTTTCAGTGGAAAGCAGTGCAGTACATTAATATGTATTGAATGTACACCATTACAAGTTAAGCCGTTAATAGTACGGGGAAGAAAAAGGATAGGAGAGGGAGAGAAAAAAGAAAAGGAAGATAAGTAAACAACGATAGAATCTTTTTCATAGAAAACATGTTTGCAGGCATTGCCAAATGCGGATGCAGAAAGCTCTAGCGGTCCTCAGAATCCACACAACTTAAAAACAATCTTTTAGGAGGGAATTAAAAAATTTAATGGGACGTGCAAAAAGAAATGCATCGTTCAGGTGCCGCCATCTCGAGGTAGAAAAGCATTCAGTACTTTTACTATAGCAAAGTGTCCCTCCCACTAAATATCTAATGACAAGATAAAGTCAACGAGTCAAAAATAAAGTAATGACAACTTAGATTAGAAATAGTGAGCAAACTGCCGGACATCTATTTTACGTCATTACACTTTCACACAGATATTGCACCTATGGAAACAAGCCACAGTAAGCTGCGATGGACTTTGACAAAGACGCTGAGCATACAAATAATGCTGAGAGCAAGTACGAAACGCAGTAGAAAAGCTACAACGAGACTCTTTGAACGAAGATAACATACTACTTTCATCCCGATTTGAGATCAGCATCTGGTTGACCATGACAACGGCTGTACGCCGACTAGAAAATCCTTTGCCAAAGAAATATGGAACCCGAACAAGCATGTTGCTACTACTAGAAATAAGAAATACTGTGCCTTTCTGTCATGCCGCATGGTGTTTAGGACTTTTAGAAACATAATTCAATAGACTACTTGCTAAATCACTCCAAGCACACCCGGCCTGCACTCAAGGAGGCGTAGGAGCGGTGTTCTTTCAGTTCCCTAGTGATCTGTAATTTCGACTGATTGGATGCTTACACGCTTTTGGGTGTAATCTGGAGTCGTCCTTAATAAGTGTTGTGTAGCATTGCAGAGACCAGTCGTATTACTTTTAAAGTTTTCCGTCTTTGTCAGCGTTTTCATACCGTGAGGCAATCCACCCTTTAACCTGGCTGAGCTGCAGAAATAATATAATTCTCCGTTCAGCTTCCTAGATGCTGCTATGAACTTGGAAAGCGCTGAAAATTCTACGTAGACATCACCGATTCCGAGCTAAATCCTGGTTTTGCCAGATGTGGATTCTCGGCTTTTCAAGCAATTCCAGCTAACAATTGCAAGAATGATAATATTGCCAAGGGTTCTGCAGCTCAGCCAGCTTGAAGTTGCATGCACGGTGTGAAAAACCTTCGACATTAAGCGAGAAATTTTAAGTGATATGACAGGTCTCTGCAATCTACACGACGCTCATTCAGGGCGACTCTGGATTACACTCAAAAATAAGCATCGAATCGGTGAAATTGCAGGTCGCTAGGGAAACTGAAGGAACACCGTTCCCATGATTCCTCTAGTGCGAGCCAGGGCATTTGAGGGGATTTAGCAAAGTCTCTTATGTGATTAAATACCCCAAAACTAGAAAAACCAGGAAAATATTTGCATTTTCAGCCAAATGCAAAAAAAAAACAACTACTAACCTTTTAGGACTACGAAAAATTGTTTATATGCTAAACAGTAATTAGAATGAAAGTTAACCAGGTACAAATGTAATTTGCAATAAAAACGAAATGAGGAGCTCAATTCCATAGAAGACAAGGCGGAATCTCTTGGATATCTCCACACCAAGAGTGTTCTTTGTGAGCTGGAGGTCTCGCACAGTTCAGGAACTTCGAACTAGTACGAAATTTGTTTTACTGTCGCAGACTCAAATTTCAGGAAACCATTACCGACTCTCAAAGACTACACTGAAAAAAAGAAAGTTAAAAAAAATGCAGCAGGTATACTCCGATCTCATCAAAAAAACCTCTGTATGCATCTCCAACCGCCAGCTCGAATAAATGCAACGAACTACGACAACAAATTGCAACCGGCACAACACAGCTACAAACGGAAAGAACCGGCGCTAGAAGCCTACGCAACTACCGACCCATCATCACGCGCGAACGCCACAACGCCAGGAGTTTCAAGTAAAAGACTTAACAAAAATTGGCATCTGCAACCACAAGCGCACACGTGCGCGACAAGCAAAACACGTCCCGGCAACCACGATGCAATAGCCAGACCATGCACGCGCAGAAGCCCATGCCCCAAAAGCAGCCTTGCAAAAAGCATGTCGAGAGCCTTGGAGTTGACGTAAACGTCTTGGGCAGCCTCGGAGTTAGAACAGGCTGCCGCCTGCTGCGTCACGTGGCTACACAGGGACTCCCATGTTTCGTCGTGGGCCATTTACACAAACAAAATAAATCAGAAAAAAATAAGTGCCCGAAAAGGCTGGCGGGATTCGAGACAAATCGAGAGCTAGTGGAACTTGAAGGCAGCTTGGAGCGATACCTCATACGAGTCTTCGTAGAAAGTTTGGTGGAAAGATTTAACCAAACCGTCGAGGAGAGACGTCGGACTGCGAAGAAAAGTTTCGTGTTGCGGCAAAAATATTAGTTTTGAGAAAGTGGGAAGGCCTTTTCGAGACTGCTTGAAAACCAAATCGACAAAATCAATGTGCATTCCCCCCTCCCTCCTCCCTCCTCCCCTCCCTCCCTCCCCTCCTCCCCCCGAGTAATAAGGAGTTAGCTTGTGTCGTAGGTTCCCCCCATAAGGTTTTAAAGCAACTTTTTCAATTTTCACTCTTCAAGACCAGCGTCTCCCATAAAGCAACCGAACCACAGGACTAAAACTAGAGACTAAAGGATAACAAAGCTTAACTATAAAATAAATATGCATTCAGACAAGCCGTTAGCGTACTGAATAACTTCACCAGAAATAAAGAAATTTGTTTTTTGTAATATCTGTCATTAAAGCAGGTTCTGAGATAGTGCAAACTGAATCTATGCACCCTAAGTATCCTAGAAAACCCATATTTACTATCACATCTGGCCTTCTTCCCCAATAAAAATGGGACAAAACATGCAACATCCCTTCTTCCAAGATATATTTAGGAAACGAGGCACGACTCTGTTTGCGTCTCAAGTTTATTAAATACTCGGACCAAAAATCTTGCTCGAAACTGGCTATCTACTAATCAAAAACAAGGCCTCCAATTCTAAAAATATAAACAGTAACAAGATATACACAAACAGAAACTAGGTCATACCCAAGACTAAGCCTCCAGTTAAACTCAAATAAAAAAACAGGAACAAGATCAACTAACAACTTTCCCATAACAATGTGAATATGCATCGATAAATGCAACAAACAAAGCAGTCCTTAAAACTTTATTAAATAACACCAGACATTTAAAACTGAGACTGCAACTGACATCCAACAAATAACCCACAGAAACTGGTCTGTACGCCCTAACAAGCCAACCAATAAAAAGTGACTAGGGAGCTCCAAGATCTAGGGATTCCCTGACACAAGTTGAAAGAGGCACAACAAAGCAGTCCTCTCAAATAATACCGGACATTTAAAACCGGAGACTGAACCGAGGATCAAATAAATAAACTATACAAACAAAGGTGCACACCTAAAAGGCCAAAATAAATAAGAAGTTAATAGGGAACTACAAAGATCTAGGGATTCCATACACGAGTTGAAAGAGGCACAACAAAGCAGTCCTGTTAAGAAATACCAGACATTTAACATTGAAACTGAACTGAGATCAAATATTAACTATAACAACAGATCTGCACACCTAACAGACCAAAACAAAAAGTTAATAGGGAACTAGGGAGATTTAGGGATCTCCCTACACAAGTCGAAAAGGCGCAACAAAGCAGTCCCGTCATAAATAATGCCAGACATTTAAAATGGAGACTAGAACAAAGATCAAATAAATTGACTAGAATAACAGATCTGCAAAGAAATTAACTATAAGAACGGATCTACACATCTAACGGGCCAAAACAATAAAAAAAAGTTAATAGGGAACTAGGGAGATTTAGGGATTCCCTACACGAGGAGGCCGACACAAGTGAACGAGGCCGGGGAGGAGTCGCAACGCGGCCTAGCGGGATCCTCCAAGCTGACCAACGCGTTGCGCGTCAACAGCAAGGCTCGAGCGAACGCGTCGGCACAGGCAGTGAGTACTCACGCCCACTTTGCGGAGGAGGTCCCCGACAATGTTGAGGGCGGAGACGCGCGCCGAAGGGGTCAGCGGAGTCTGGCAGCCCGGGCACGCCCGTCCCCGCAGCTCCGTTGCTCGACACTGCGCCCAAAGCACCAGAGACTTAGAGGAGCGATGCAACAACTTTTCTACTTCCAGTAAATACCGTCTAAAAGTATCTCACCGACATTCACGACCTACAGTGACGGAAGCGGCATTTGACATTTTGTAGCATGTTCTGTAGCAGGCGGATTACTGGTTTGGGGCAGCCACTGACGCTTTTAGGAGCAGATGCCAACACCTGTTGGCACATCCTCAAAAATGAAAGTGATAGGATCGCTAAATAAGTGCATCTATGATAATGGAAGAGCGTTGCTCTTTGATACTGGATGACTACTTAATTACCTCTTGTAATAAAAATAGATAGGGTACAAAAAAAAACACAGCCTTATTTTTAGACATGAGGTTCTGACCAGAGTAGGTTTTATTTACAATGGGTACTCAAAAAGTTGATCTTAGTGCAACAGTTCAGTATGGACAAAGCTCGTTTTCTCTCAGACTTTTACACCTGGTAGTTTCTTCAGCCTGTAAATATAACATAAGTAAAATGTCTTCCCTCAAGTTTTATGAACCCACCAAACTTGCGACAATTATAAACTTCCAAAATACCGTATAGACTTGTGTAAGGGCCACACTATTTTTCCCCCGATTTGAGGGCAAATTTTTAAAATGCAAGGATCCATACAGATTAAAAAAAAAACTGTATAAACATTTCAAAATAAACGTACATGAGCGCGCTCGGCTGCACTGGTCTGAAACGCGTTCACTCCGGATCCGGACTCAATCGTCAGTCGGATTTTACATACTGCGCAATACACTTTTTTTTTTGCCGTACTCTGATAGCATGCGCGGCAACTTTCGGCTTGAATCGCGTGCGACTGTTTGAAGTGGTACTTGCCAATAGCTCTCAGATTGCGTGAAAAGGCAGACAAATCGCGACGCTTTGACACGTTTCTATCTTCATAGAAACGTGGCACTACAGTCGGCGCGCCTCAAAAACAAGGGGGTGCGGCGCATACGCAAATAATTTCTGTAATTTGTTTTTGCAATACTTTGTCCTACATACGGGGGTGCAGCTCTTACACGGGTGCGGCCCTTACACGCGATTATACGGTACAATGACCCCCAAATATTGTGAAAACACTTGTGCAAGTGACACTGTTCCTTAGCAGTGTTGGAACCAGAGTGAACTCCAAGTTCACCGTCCATTCGATCGACAGCTGCACGGGAACAACCTTGACTGCCATTTATTCAAATATAGACTCTCCTTTTCTTATTTCTCAGCGCTGACTTGATCGGTTATCCTGTGTTCATGTTGGAACAAAAGAAATGAATCTGACAACCATAAGTCTCCATGAATTCGACCCAAAGTGCTTCCCGCACAAGCCATCGTGGTCCGACGGCGTATGGTTTTATCTTTTCACGGCACCTATCCCCGTTCTAGAACAAACCGGACAGGCAGAAAAACGTCAAAATCGATCTTGACCCTTCCCGGCTCTTTTGGTGCAGCCCCAGTCGCCGCGTTTTGACGAGAAGGCAGGTTTTACTCCAGTTTCTTCCAAAGCAACACAGGAATGCACGGCCCGCACGGCGACTTCCACCCACACGCCAGACCGGAAGTGCACCCGAAGTGCCACCACCGCGGCGTGACTTAACAGAATTGAGTTGGTGTATAGTCCCAATACTATGCCGTTTCCATGGAAAGTTTGCCAGGCCCACACCAAATGTTGCAAACGTCAAATATTTAAATAAAAAGAAAAAAGGCAATTTATTTAGCTTGCAAGACAACGAGCCGAGCAAAGCCAAGAAAATGCGCGGAAACCGCAACGCACGTTTTGAGGACGAGCTGCCGCCGTTTTCCGTGGCGATGCGGTTGGAATCCGTCGCACCGCTGCCGCTTCTCGCAGGCGTGCAGGGGACGGCGTTGGCGCCGGCCACACCGGCAGCGGCCGCGGCTTGGGCCTCCTTCCTGGCTTTGTAGGCGGCTTCCAACTTGGCCAGCCCGCTGGTGCCGTTGTCGGGGAACGGCGTCTGCTCTTCCTTGTGCACAGACTGCTGAATCATCAGCTCCTGCTTCAGGTCTGCGAGCGCACGAGAAATCCCGCCAGTCAAAAGTCCTCCCAAAAAATGAAAGAAAAACAAAATTAGCACGACACAAGTTGGAGTATGCTGTGCATATTTTACAACAAACATTTTTCGAGTGATGAGCGTCAGTCTGGCAAGGAGTCGTCTGCGAGTTACATATGAAGGGCGGCCCAACGTGCCTCCACCCGTGAAAACAGAATGGCATCGTGCCGTTGTTTTCACTTATTGGGCTGAAATTTAGTATACCGATGTATATCTCAGTGGTGATTTCAAATATGCAATTGTTTTAGATAGCTTTACTAGATCCTGAGCTATCAACAAATTTGTAATGTTAACTAGGTCCTCCTTACAGGTCGTTAGCGTAAAATTTAGGATACTATATCAGATTTTTTCTTTTTAGAAGTGCATTCACCTAGAAATGCTTTGTGCGGCGATATTTTTGTCACGGTACTTTATATGTCCAACAATAATTTTAATTAATTAGTCTCAAAAAGATATAGCCTCTCATTTTGTGCAACTTGATTGCAAATGTTTTTTTACCAATGTAACATCATTAAATCTGGCTTAAAGGATACGGAAACCAAATTCTGGTGCTGCATTTCTTTGTTTCAACACGACGCAGGTAGCAGTAGAACCACAGAAACATAAATATTGCGCTAGAAAACGCAAGAAAACATATTTTAAAGTGAATTAAACGATAATCAAAAACCACCTGGTAGTTGGTTATGAAGCTTCAATGGAATGTCGTGACGACAACATGCCTCTGAAAGCAGCGCCACAGCGGTATGTCCGCTCACTGGTATAGATTGCCTAGGCCTGAACGCTCCGCGAAATCTACAGCCCTTGGGTACTTCGACAAAGCGAGATTGTAACGCGTTGACGCCTCCAAGTGGCAAAACTCGTCACTACGGTACGCTTGGTCCTCCGAGGCATGATGACGTCAAGACGTCTGCGGATCTCCCGAGATGCATCGCGCTCTTCGATGGCTGATTTTGAAGCGCTCGCCAAAATCCCGGCATTTAGAACCGAAAATATAGCCATCTGCTCAAAATACGACCGTGCGATTATTCATTACAGGCTTAGCTGATCATATTGAACTCATTTCTTGAAGTTTTCTCTATATTTCAAGTTTCGATTCTCGTATCGCTTAAAATAGCAGCACGGCAAAAAACATATCTTCGCGAAGATAATACTTCTATGAAAATTTTATCATTCTGAAGAATTTTACGCTCAAGACACGTAAGGACGACCTAAGTAAAATTAAGGGTATAGACAATCAGGATCTTGTAAACCTATCTGAAAACTATTTGTATATTTGAAATCACCACTGAGAAATACATCAGTATACTTAGCTTCCAACACAATAAATAAAATACACAAATACTACCGATGCAAAAAAAAAAAAAAAGCCTAAAAAAAGGCAAAACATGCGCGACAATAAATGGAAGCGGAAAGCGAAGGTCAGGGAAGAGGGTGTACGCGTGCGCAGATGCTTACCGTAATGTCTCGAACGTACGTCCACCCTCAAAGTTAGGGCCCATCGGCCTTTTATGTCAAAATATCTATGTCAAAGGAAATCCCTATGAGTCGCCCACCTACCAAAAATAGCAACTCAAAAGAACTGGGGACATCTGGATAACCTTTCCGTTTGGAAGTTTCTGGATGCACCGCATGGATGCACCAAAACAAGAAACTTGCACAGCCAGCTCCCAGCGAATGACAAGGCTGCCGACTCGGGCCGATGCCAAAGTATTTTTCAGCACGATTGTTCGCCTTACCGCCTCCCCAGCATTGCTCTTCGTCGCTTCTTGCGCCTGCTTGCTCGCTGGTTGCACCTGGTTAAACATGCTTTCACGGAACAAGCGTTCGCGCTGTATGCTGATCGGTGGTGTTCATCACGTGTGTGCAAGCAACGAACTTCGCAATAGTAAAAGACTCCGAAAAGACCAGTTGGCAAATCCCAAAGGTTCGCCTACCTGCCTTGTTTCCCAACTACCACGGTGAAAAGGTGGGCGTTCGTTCACTGTACATTACGGTACTTGAAAAAAAAAAAAAAAGTTGCATTTTACCAGGTTTTTGGAGACCTCTGGACTTTTCATTCTTTTCCTTTAATAGATCGGTTGGTAACAGGGGACTTTTCTTCGCGATCTTGTATGATCTTTGCTGTCTCTTTTTGTTCGATTTCTCTTCCTGCTGCAACTATCTAATCGTCTGCAGTACATAAAAAAAAAATGCCAAGTATTTAAAATATTTACACTGGAAGCATTTCTTAAAATTCCTCGACATCCCCACAGCAACTCTTGGTTTCCCCCAAACCTTTTAAACATTTCCCCGCCCTTAACAGTTTCCAAATTTCTATGGCAATTTGCGGTTCCTCCAAATTTCCCAACGATGCCCCGGTCTTTCCTCACGGTGACCAGCCATCTCGCCATTTTTCTTCAATTGACTTGCAACATTCCAACTCCCAAATCGGACGACCATCTCGGTCGGAACCTCCGAGTCTCAAGACAAGTCTGAAACAGAGTACCACCCCGTCGGAACCGGACCCATCTCCGCCGACACGGGAGGACAACGACTTCAACTTTGGGGGAAAAGACTCGCTAGCATAGCCCGAAATTGCCAGGGAAAATTGCCCCAGTTTCTTCCGAATTCCCCCGACATTTCCCTGGCGATTCCAGCCCTTCTTCCCCCAGACACTCCGAGAAAAAAGTAGCTCACCTCGCGTCTCGTCCTTGAGCCTCTGAACCATGAAACCGAGGGCTTCCTTCTCGTCGAGCTCGTTCTCCAAGAAGGCGTTTCGTTCGATCGCCTGCAGAAAGTGACAACACGTTAATGGCACGACACTGTCAGCTCAAACCAGCGATTGCTGGCTTTTTTTTCTTTTTACCAATTTCTTAGAGATCCAAAGGACTCTTGTCAAAACCCTGCGGACGTGCCACCGCCAAGATTGCGATCGTCACGTGAAAATCGGGCGAGGGAGACACTTGTTTGGACACTGTAAATGCGCCAGTCAGACGTGTTCCACGTGTCGTAATCGCACCTACTGGAACGATGGAGAGTGCTCGTTTGGGACACAGAACCCAAGTGGTAAAACTCTGCGCCTGCCAAAAGACGTTTGAAAGCAGCCGTGCTTCGAGAGCCAGCCCGGCCACCGTGGACGGAAGACACTTTGTTCAGATGCCAGTCCGGAAATCTGTGGGTACGCCTTGGCGACGCTCGACCGTCGGACGATCTACCCGCGCCGGCAAAAGATGGCACCGCCCAGGGCCGTACCGAAACGTCCATAGCCTTCAGGAGTAAAACGCGAAGAAGAGCCGACATAGTGTTCAGCAGTAACGAGGTCGTGCAGTGTGAGTGGTTGTCTACCGCAACGCGAAAGGCAGCGTGCGGAAGGAGTACTATACCCAGTTTCACCCAGAGTTTGACCGCGCGTGGATGCTACGAGCCGTTCAAACCGATCCAGCCCGACGAATGTGGCACGCAATGGGCCTTCCGCGTCGCTGCACCCCCTCTCCGAGGTCGCGTAACACTCCCCCGGCCTTGGATGGGCTCCGAATGCTCCAACCGTCCTCCCCAGCCAGCAGAGACGGAGTACAATGTCCTCTCTCTCGACGCAACCGTGTTAGAACTGAGCAATGCCCGTCGCACCTTCATTTAAGAAGTGTGAGCGATTGAGAGTGAAGTTTCTTTCTGCAATCGTGGTCGGCTGGGGACTGTTTGCTTTTGGTTCTTTGTCATTCGGGGAAGTTCCTTTACAGAACTACCGTCTAGATGGGAGTCGGCGACCTTTCGCAGCCTACACAGAGGGGGCCGGACGGCAAGTCGCGGAGGGGAGGGGAGCGGAAGCAAGTTGTCTCATTTCATATCCTCTTCTCTCATGTGTAGTGGGCAGTCTTGGATTTCTTGGTTCTTCCCATACACTGTTGAACACACTCCATTGTTTGTTGGGATCAAAACTGCTGTGCAGTCCTCGAAACCCTGAGTAGGCGGCAGGAAGGAGGGGGAGGGCTTTTCTGCTGTTTGCGGGGCTACACGAAACTGCCTCGCGGTTAATTCTGCAAGAACGTCCCATGATTCGCTGAGGCTGAAAGATTGCAAAAACACTGTCAACGTTGAGACCGGGGGGCAGAAAATCAAATCCTACGCTCTAGAGAAATGAAGAAATTGAAGAAGTTGCAAAAATTATGTTAAAAAAACTAAAATATTACTTCTTCCCTTGAAATTGCCATTCACGCCGAGTCTCTACGTGGTTCCTGACCGAACGGTAAAAATATTAAAGGTAGCGACAACGTTTTAAGCGGCACTGGCCCAGTTCCAGTCTTTAGAAAGCCAACAAAGAAACTGAAGCAGTGGCAAAAAATGTTGGTAGCAAGGTTTGACTTACCAGATTGAGCTTGGATTCAAACTCTTCCAGCGATGCTACCGTGGTCCTGAGAAGATTGGAAGCAGCAAAGAAGTAGGTGAGAAACTGGCAGTTCCCAAATGCTCAAAAACATGCACGCGTACAACGAAAACGATACCTTTAGTGGCAGGGTGCAAACCCCCGTTCGGCCCATCCGTTTACTTTAGCAACACTGGCTCATTTAGCCATTCACAAACTTGGACATGGAGACCTCCTGCCTCTTTATTAATCAAACTTATGGAAGCATATCAAACAGAAACAAAGAACGACAACCAATTTTAAGAATGCAAATAATTGGCCATTAATAAAAGTACTAAAAAAGTGACATTGCTAAGACAGTTTTAAAGGCAGCATCATTGGATAAAGTTACCACAGATGCTAGAGGGTGGTTCCATGGAAGCAAGGTTCGGGATATGAATGAACCGTGAAAAGCTGCAGTTTTACACGATGGTACGCCCATCTTGTGTTGGTGATCAGGACGAGCCAATAAGTGGAAAGGAGGTATTGTAGCCTTTTGGATAATGGAGGATTACAACAGGTTTGACAGACACATAGATTTTGTAGATCAGGGGTCTCCAAACTTGCCGTCAAGGGCCAGATTGTGAATGTGCCCCAGTCTCGAGGGCCGAAGAATAAATAATGGAATATGAGTGGCCGGTGGTCTCACCTCTTGGCTCGCTCCAGATCATCGTTGGACTGCTCCAACTCCCGGATGTACCGGTGCATCTCCTCCCGGGACGCCGTGACGTCGGCCAGCTGGTTCTGCAGGTCCGAGACCTGCCGCGTGCTCTCCCCGCTGCACCTGGCTCAGCCTCTCCTGCCGGCCGAGAAGACACGGTCGGGTGTACGCTCCCACCCAGGTCGTGAGGTCACGTGGCAGGCCAGAGAAACGCCTGAGACAAGCCTGGCAGTCCTAGGGCGCGATTATCCGGGTCTAATACCGCTTTGCTCCGGGGTGACAATTATTGCCGCCAGAGTACTTCTAGCAGGCATTTCTCTGGCTCGCCACACGACTGCCAAGGTGCCGCACCCGATCCAAAGGCGCCATGTACAAACCAAGGAACCGGCGCCAGAAGCGCGAAAATAAGGCACTCGGCTCGCAATCGAGGCCCAAAGTTGCTACGCGGAAACCGAACGACCGGAAGGGGAGCCCAACCCTGGCCCTCGTTTCACGATTTAGGCCCAAAGACGCTGGACGACAGCCAAACTACGAGCAGTGAAGCACAAAGTCTGTACTTGTTTGGCGAACTAAAGCCAAGATGCCCGGACTTTGGCCAAAGAAAGTCAAGCTGAGCTCTATCTAACTTCTTTGGGCTTTTCGAGACCTTGAATTCCCATAGATAAAAAAACGCATAGTTTGGCCCCAGGAACTGCACTACCTGGGAGAGCGCTTAGACGGACTATGGTCGCTGACAAGGCGAGCACAGCATGCAGCCTTCTCCGAACCGTCCGCGGACTGTTTCTCCCCATTGGATAGCGTCGCCCATTGTTTCGTTACTCTTCTCTCATCTTGTGCCGGAACACTTCCCAGGTGTTCCGGTTACTGAGCACTTCCCTCACAAAGGTTCCCGCTGCTGTTCTTCAACCTAAGCCTTCAATAAACGCCGTTTTCTCTTATCAACACCCCAAAATTGACAGGGGAAGACACCAAATCCCAGCAA
The DNA here is from genome assembly GCA_037355805.1 of Ixodes ricinus. Classification (NCBI taxonomy): domain Eukaryota; kingdom Metazoa; phylum Arthropoda; class Arachnida; order Ixodida; family Ixodidae; genus Ixodes; species Ixodes ricinus. Next base: position 99,335 of record JAZHYW010042478.1, on the reverse strand, counting down.
AAAATTCAATTTCCCCCCAAAGAACATCTCTCAAGTTCGAAAACACAAAAACAAGGAGCAAAACACGGAAGTGGCGATGAGACGGAGACGAGTCTTCCGAGCAGCTGGACCGTGCCACGTTAAGGGCATCCAGATTTCGTCGTGGAGCGGACTCTAGCGATGCGAATCGATCCGACGAGCTTCCAATTTGGAGACAGAGCGATGAAGAGCGTAATGGATTCCAAATGGGCGACCCAGCGTTTGCAAGCATACCTGAAGAGAATCGTTTTCCGACTGCACTCGCCCCAGCAGAGATCGCAACTCCCGGTCCGAGGGTCTCGTACTGCTTCAGCTGCGTCTCGAGCTCCACCTCGTAGTCTCGGCTGCTCGCCTGGAATTCCTCCAGCTCCACTTGGGTCTCCTGAAGTCTACGGAAGAAAAAGAAACCCAATCTGGGTCAATCCTATCCACAAGCGGCATCTTGGCACACCCACGTGCGAGCAACGAGCACAGAAAGGCAATAGAATCCAGGTAAATCCAATCCATAGGCACCGTCTTAGCTACCCATGTCCAAGCAGCGTGTGCAGAAAGGCTATCCAATACAGGTCAATCCAAATCCACAGTGCCGTTTTAGCCACCCACAATACTAAAGACATTGATTAGGGGATTCTCGGAGAACACCGCAATCCGAAACCCAGCAAATCGATCGAGCATCGGCAGTCCGCAATCGTGAAACGGGAAGATGAGTAAAGGGACAAATTAATCGACACATGTTGCCACTTGATTCACCTCGGAATCATTCCGAGGGATGGATTACGTTGAGGAGGAACATTAATGTCATTTATGGACCGGGCGAATGTTCGTTCAGCGGAGTGCGAGTCCCATGCGGGCACTTGGGAAAACTCTTCTGGGGAGTTCGGTGTCTCCTCTGGAGGAAAGGAAAGAACGGTCTTGAAACTGCACTCGAATGCTAAGCGTCGGTACACTGTCTGGAATGCGCCTCCCAACTCGTGCACCCAATTACGGGTGCACGAGACGAGTGGGTCACTCACTTTGCTTTGTATTTCTCGGCCAGGTCTTTGTAGTAGCGGAGCTCCTCCTCGACGCTGGAAAACGTCTGCTCCTGGTCGCCTTCCATGTCGTCCCCTCCGCTTCGAAAATTCTTCCGGGAGGAATTTCAGGGCGCCGTCAGGCCACACATCCTTGCTGGTCTGCTGGGCACCGTCGCCACAATGGTAGTGTCGCTGTGTCCAGTTTTGACAACCGTCTCTGCAAAAAAAAAAAAAAACAATAAGTAAAAAAAATTTTTGCTTAGATTGACACAAGGTTATCAGCTTCTAATGCGGCACTGGGTGAAACGGACGTTAAGAGATACTAATGAAATTTGAAATATTCCTAGTCGTGTTCAAAAATAGGTTGAACTATGATCCACAAGTATCCGTAAAATGACAATCGCACGTTTGTACTTCAATCCTGGTGGCTGTATTTGTTATAAACGGCCCACTCTGGCAAGCGCTCGGAGAGCCCAGCGAGGACGGGACATCCAACGCAACGTGGACGTAGGTCGTCTCAAGACGAGCAAGCTACCGCGAGGCTGACGTCGACATTCCTTCTCCCCTCCCTCTGCCACCTACCTCCTTCCCCCCCCTTCCTCATCCCCCTCCTTCCTCCTCAGCTTCCTCCTCCTCCCCTCCCCCTTCCTCATCCTCTCCCTCCTCCTCCCTTCCGCGCGGTGCATTATGGGATATTTCCCATGATGCACCGCGCGGTTACGAACGACGGTCGCTCAATGCTGGAAACAGGCGCCCAAAAGCTGCACTCCTAAAGCACAGACATTAAAAGCAGGAGGATTAGAGAGGAGCGATAACAAAGGGGAGAGGAAGACACGTTGTCCTGTTTTTTTTTTTTAATTTTTTATCTCCTATGGCTTGGTTTGTAAGTGGGCATGTCCGTTTTTTAACCAGCTTTTCCGACTGTATTACTCCATCTTCAATTGAAAAGTACATTGATTTGAAGTCGAGGACACTACTTTAGCCCTCAATATAATTTCTAGGTCGAGTAGAAGGACATATTCAATAAAACCTTTCTTCCCACCAAAGTTTTTCTGACAGAAACATACGAATCAGACACGACGTACGAGGGCGGTTGAAGTAATTATCTGCACTTCAGTCATCCTAAAAACTTCTGTCGGCCGCATAGTCTGTTCGGCACTTTTCGTACGGGGTCGCCTTTTTGTTCAGTCAAAGTTGCGCAGGTTTGAACGTGTTAAGCCAGTGAATAAAATATGCAGATAATTTTCTAATCACCCTCGAAATTATCATTCGTCTTCTCTCCCCAACAAGAGACAAAAGGACCTGGTCTTTGGTTTAAGATGCAGATGTTTCCGATAGTCAGCCAAGCGCGATTTAGTCACTTATCAGAGAGAAACCATGGAATCTTGATAAAGTACTTTTTGGGGCGAACATGGCATGTATATCTGGTCACAAAGTGTTGCTTTCAATACACTGTGGCAACACTGCAAGATATATTGAGAGTTCCTGAGAACCGCGTTTTTCAACCCGGGGTAAATTAACTATCCACCGCAGAATGCTCAAACTCCGAAAGAATGCGATGCCAGCAGTTGGAATAGAACACAAAAGTTGTGAGAACGTGACGCCACCTGAATCAAAAGATCACTGAGAAAATAAAATTTCTCCATAAGCCGACGTTCACCTAGGCCCAACATTTTCAAAACAAGAAAGGACATTGTAGACACGTGACTCGTATCAATGAAAAATTTTTTTCAGCAAGAAAGAAAATACTTTCTTTTTTTTTTGCTGAAGGTGTTTTTCATTGATGGAAATCCCACAGGCACCCACAAAAGAAATTTCATCTTTCTATATTATATTTTGATCCAAGTAACGTCACCTTCAAACTTGAGCGTTCCATCCCATCCGCTAGCGCCCCTTCTCACGAAGTTCAAGCTTTCTGCGATGCCTAGTTCATTTACCCAGGCCAAAAAACGCAGTACTCTTTTCTCGGGAAATCGCTTTACTTGTTAAGAAACAAGGTTCACAATTTTTCACGGTTTCTCTGAAGACACAATTAGTGACTAGGATTCATCCATAGGCAGGAATGAGCGGCCGACCAAGCAGGACGGAGTGAAGCGCAACAACCTCCAATGGCGGATGTGGGAAGCGGAACGGAAGCACTTCATTTCATGCCTCCTGGACATGCAAATGACAGTGTACGACAACGCGCAACTGAATGGGTGTGCCACTGACAACAAAACAAAGCCCTCAATGAGTCAAGGTCCCAATGGAGGATGACGGGATTTCACGCTTCGAAGAACATGCCGTGGTCAAGGAACATTGAGAATGTAGAGTGAATAGCCTGTCCGTTTCAACCACTAAATTGGAGGTACCTGAAGAGGTTGCCTTACAATTTGCTATCCTATTTTAAATTCTTACATTAAAACAACAGTTTTAAGGAGTTGTGTCGCAGAAAAGCCGGCGTCTGTGTTGCTGGCGTGGGACGGGAAAATCCCGATTGGTCGATAGGGTCACGACATCAGCCACGCGACCTTGCGCAGGAATTTCAAACAAACCACAACGCTCACGTGAAATGCGACATCAGGTGTGAATTGAGAGTGATTACAAACATGACATGTAATGCAAATTGAAAGTGGCCGCATGTTTTCAATGATTTTCCTTTATAAAGTGATTCATCTTCCCGAAAAAAGAAAAATTTGAAGAATTTGAGGCAGAGCCGGGATTTGAACCCACGACCCTTGGTTGAGAGCCAGACACGTTACCAACAAGGCCACGCAGACACTGCTTGGGAATGGAATGAGCATCCTCCTGTAGTTTATTATCTGCCAAACACTTCCACAGTTTTTATGAATAGTCAGTTTAATTTTAAGCATAAAAGCTCTTGTAAACGCAAACAATCTAAAGAAGTTGAATTGAGAGAACGAAACATACCAGACAGCAGAACAAATCCTGCAATTGTTCGGCGCTACATTTATCACAACATTCCCATGCAGAAAAGCCAACTTTGTTCAGATGAGGTGTTGTATGTGCACAGTACCCAATATTTTAGCGACAAACACAAAAATGGTCAAATGAATTCAAAGAATGCAATCGCACACATTGAAATGGCACATTTCAGCTGATCTAGAATAGAACTCAACAATACCAAAAGTAAAAAGAAAGTTATTTTTTCATGCTATAGTTTTCTTTATACTACTCCTTAGTGTCACATTAAAATAAACTACAAAAGCAACAAAAAAAAGCCTTATTTTCAATAAGCAGCTTTTAAACTTCTCTCATGACCTTCAGTAACTTTACTTGTGCACCAGCGTGTTGAGATAAGTGCCTGTTACAACAGTGATTTGTGTCGCCACCAAAAAGATGCTGTCGCTAGACCTTAAAGGGTAACTGCAAAGAAAAAAAGAAGTTTTTTTAAACAGCCTAATTGGGACAAGCATGTCAAAAAACAAATCTTCCACGAAAAAACAAAACTTTTGTAGCAATGTTTACGCCACAGGACGTAATTTAGTCGGAGTCACAACCTCTTCACATTTAAAACTCCCGCTCTTCCGACGCACGAGCGCGGAGTGGCTGTAATACGTCACTCCGTGACGTATAACAGCCACTCTGTGACGTACAATACCAACTTTGTGGCGCGCCATTTAAAACTGACGAAATAGCCGCAAGCTAAAATCAGTCTTGCGCAATAAATATTGCTGTAAAAATATTTTTTGGTCGCGGAAGGATCGTTTTGTGACGTGCTTGCCCCGATTAGGCTGGTTAAAAATACGCCTTTTTTCTTTGCAGTTACCCTTTAAATGATGGAGGAAGTATGGCAATTAGGTCACTGTAGCAGATGACTTTGCATAACTACAAAAACTTGTTACCAAACACTTCAATGGCATGTATTGCAAAGGATGGGCATACAGCTTGCCCCAGAATCAGTTCTGGTATTCTTCGAAAGATATTTTCTAACAGAAAACGGACGATAACAGAGAAACAACCATACTGGTCAAAACGTCAGCAGACGACAGTGCTTTCTAGTCTGCTGCATCCATCAGCTGCCCAGCAGCACGGAGGGCTGCAAACAACCCTCTTGACTGATCTTGGTGAAACTCGTGGTAGCTCTAGGCAATGCTTACAAAAAGATAACGAAGAGGAGCTCCTAAGATATGGCCACCAAATTATTTATTGACTTGAAAGCTCATCAGAGACCAAAAAAACATAATATAGGGAGCCAAGATCTGGTCTTCAGATTACTGATTGCCGACGCACGAAGAAAAACAATGCTGAGGAACATTTGGGCCGTTCACGCTGCTGCCCAATACATACTCCCATGTAAAGGGCCGACGCTATTTCGGGACCCCCACAGCGCCACCATTTTTATCTTTTTATTCTTCGTGGGCGATCTAGTGGCCTATTAGAACGCCCTATCGCGTATGCTAGATAAAACTAAAAGGGAAGTCAGATCGCCGAAAGAAGAAAAGATAATAAGCGATGCACAAACACGCTAACGAAACACATCAACACGGCGAAGGCGCCCCAGGACTGAAGATCCAGCCACGAATAGACGCGGGAGGATACGATAGCAGACGAACCGGTATCCAAAATTTCCCAAAGACGGGGAAAAGTTATTTTTTTCTTTCTTCCTTTCAACACGCTCCCGGATATAGGCGGAATACAGTAGATTCTTTCGGTTCAACGACTTATGCGGAAACATTCTTGAGTTGTTTTCGGTCTTGGGTCGGGGGTTTTCACAAGGGTAGCGTCCAGAAATTTACAGGCGACAGTTGCAACGGGCAGAACGTGATTGGGTTACCAAGCACGCACGCAAATAGTGAAAACAACCGAAGTTGTTCTTTTTCTTTTGATTCCCGACGCGCGACATCGAAGTGTACAAACTGGCATTTGCTGAACGTGAAATCGTTTACTCGTTCGCGAGGAATGGAAAAATGTTTATACCTCGCAGAACCCAAAGGAATGTTTAACACTGCTACATTACTACCGCAGAAGCCGACAAGATGGAATACAAGCAGCAACGCTCACAACATCAAACGTGAAGCTCAGAGGTCGAAACAATGCAGACGAAATGCCAGGAGGGCGCACAAAATAAGGTAAAATAAACTAGCACATCACTTGAGATCCCCGGGCAACAATAAAAATTAAAAAAAAGGGAAAGAAAAAAAGTAGGCGCAGATCTTTTTTTATTATATAATAAAAGTAACAATAGCGGGAGGGGTTATCACACGTGTGTTTTTTTATAGCCCAAGCGTCAAAACACGAAGACGCTTCCATCGAAACGAGTGCTTGGGAGCTCTGCACCTGTTGGTATTTCCTAGAACTCACGATATGCATCGGAGGTTCTGACAGCCTCTGTAGCAGATGGCTCTCCGGTCGCGTTTGCGATTAAACACGCAAAAAATGGTGCGTTCTAAACCGTCGCAGGGAACCAGATTCATGCATACTGCACACGCCCAAGTAGCTAGCGCGAACAAGGAATTCGCTGGTTTGTTTGTTTTTATCATTGATCAACGCATGCATGGATGAAGAGCTTTCGGTGTACATTTAGGGTACTAGAGCCCTTACCGGTGAAATTTGGTGAACGTTTGAAGTGAACGCAGATGTCGTGTTCAGTGTTGTGCAGTACAAATACGCAGACATTCCGACAGACGTGAAAGGTTGGGCCCAAGCGCGGCCGGAAATCATATTGCACGCCCAACGACCACGCACACGACGGACAGGAAGTGACCATCAAAAAAGAAAAAGGTCGGGAAAGTCGACGAAATAAAGAAAAGGAGCTTGCGAAAGAAAGCGTCACGGAAGAGCTAATGGTCGCAAAACGAAAGGAAAACACAAGCTAGCAGGATCGGGCAGGGTCAATCGAGTAGGCTTCATTCAAAAGCGAAGGCTCGAAGCAGGGGCCGCTAAAAACGGTTCTTCGGTTCCTTGGGAGCACGGGACGTTCGTGGCTGCTTAAAATAAAAGCTGACACAATTCTTGGAAGCGGTTACGAGAACGAGGGTGGCGAAAATTTGACGGAACTTACCTGCCGTGCTAGTCGCCGAGGTGCCAGTGGATCTCGACTTGAAGCGAAGGCTCCGTTGCCTGTTTGAGGCAGTTCTGGGCGTCGGCGGAGGCTTGGGTGTATTCCGGGGTGTCCTGAGATCACATCAAGTCGCGTATTAAGGATTAACTGAACTAATAAACCGATACAGAAATAAACAGACAATATTTATGCGCTCCTTCGGTGACACACCAGGCACGGACACGACCGCACAAAATAAAAGACACTCAAATATACAGACGGTAGGGGAGAATTGGCGCTAGTGACCTTACAGAAAATATTTAAGAAAGAGCCCGCTTTTAAAGTTGTTAGTTTCCAATTTCCTAATACAAGATAACAAACTAAAACATTTAACTTACATTAATCTTATATTTTTTTTAATTATTTTAGTCGCGGTTTTTGTTTAAAGCCTTAATAGCGAGTTTCGTTTCACGGCACTCGTGTCCAGCGCGTGCCCACTCGAGGCGTAAAGCGAGTTCGTTTCGGCCGGCACTCCACGAGTGGTTGCCACTCTCCGAGTTCGTTTCAGCGGCGGCACCCACGCGTGCATGCACTCGCTGCACCGAGAAAATCGGGCGATGCGCGAAATGCAATCCCGTCATGCCTCGCTCCGGCGAGCCGGCGAGCGAGCAGACGACGAGGTTCGTCTGCTACGATGTGTCGCGGAACCGAAAGGAAAAAAAGTAGATTTTCTGATAGAAATCGCGTTCCCGCGGGCAACGGAATCAAACGCGAGCTTGAATTGTGAGCGTCTGCTATTTCATGAAGGAAGCAATTGACAATCCGTGCTTTATTTGCGAAGTTTTTAAGTCGCTCTGTTGCCGTACAGACGCTGAAATATACCAGTGTGTAAATGAACTGCTCAGAACAAACGCATCAGCGGCCCCCGCGATGTTTATCCCCAACCGCGTGCGGGTGAAAAATTGAACATTTGTCAGACAAAACTCCCCAGCAGAAACCTGTGACTGCCTAATAAGCATCAGAGAAAGCTAAACGATAGTGACTTTACCCGAGGCTTGGGCAACATCATCATATTTAACATTTACCTACAGTCAGCTAACTTGCCCCCGTCGTATTGTGTTCAGAAAGCTCTCGTTCTCGACGCCCTCACCAAGGCCAATATCTGATCCGCATAACCAGCTAATGACGATCGAAATCGAAAGTCCCACGAAAAGTTTTGCTGGATATATTCCAACAGACTAGTTTTAAGCCGTACGCTTTCAGTGGTTCACGCAAAATACATGCTCAAACGGATCGAGCTTCTGCTCGATCCGTTTTTTTGAAACATTGGCCCCTACGTGAACCAGCGAAGCGTGCAGTAAAACTAGACTGGAATATAGGCCAACAAAAAGAGCTTTCGTGGGGACTTCATTCGATTTCGATCGTTAGGTGGATCGAGACTCAGCCTTGGTGAACGCTGGCGTCGAGAACGGAGAAGCTCTCGAACGCAATGCGGCGGGGCAAGTTAACTTGACGTAGGTAAATGTTAAACATGATGATGTTGCCCAAGCCTCGAACAAAATCGCAATGTTTAGCTACTCTGATGCCGATGTCGTCGCAGTCCGCAGATTGAAACAAATGTTAAATTTTTCATCCGCACGCAGTTGTATCGCGAGAACCTGATACGCTGTTCTGAGCATTTCTTTACACACTGGTACTCGAGCGTTTGCTACGGCAACAAATGACTAAAACCTGCAAATAAAGCGCAGGATGTCAATTGCTCCCTTCGTAACGAGACGCTCCGCAGTTCAAACTCGCGTTTGTTGCCCGCAGGAAGCATTTCTATCGAAATTTTTTTTTCCTTTCGGTTCCGCGACACATCGTAACAGACGAACCCTCGTCGTCTGCTCTACTCGCCGGAGCATGACGGGATTGCCGGCTCGGCTACGCATGACCCTACTCCGGTGCGTATGCGTGGAGATACTGAAACAGGCTTTCGGAGAGTGCAACCGCTCGTGGAGCCGGCAGAACAGGCTCGCCGGTGGGCACGCACGTGGACGCGAGTGCCATTAGTAAACAAAGCAAACAAAAACCGCGATAAAATAATTTTTAAAAAATATAGATTATGTAAGTTAAATGTTTTAGTTTGTTATCTTGTATTAGAAATTGAAACTAACAATAAATATTTTGTAGATCACTAGCGCCAGTATACTACCGTCTGGATATTTGAGTGTCTTATTTTGTGCGGTCGTGTCCGTGCCTAGTGAGGAGCTACATGCTGTCTGTTCTTCTGTATCAGTTTGTGGATTCAGTTAATCCTTAATACGCGACTTGATGTGATCTCAGAACACCCCAAGCCTGACGCCAAGCCTCAGACAGCAGAGCGAGTCAAGATCAACTAACTCAGCGACGCTGGAAATAAATTCCATCAAACCACCTAATATCAGCTGACAAAGCAGCCGCAATCCCAAAGAAACCGAAAACCGTTTTAGCAGCCCCTACTTTCAAACCTTCGCTGAATAAGCCTACTCATTGACCTACCTCCTGCTAGCAATGTTTTCCTTTCGTTTGCGACCATTAGACTCTTCCGTGGTACTCTTTCGCAAGCTCCTTTTCTTTATTTCGTCGACTTTCCCGACCTTTTCTTTTTTGATGGTCACTTCCCGTCCGTCATGTGCATTGGTCGTTAGGCATTAAATACTCCGGCGCGCTTAAACAACCTACGTCTGTCAAATAATGCTACTTGTGTACAACACTAATTTACGACATCTGCGTTCACTTCAAACGTTCACCAAACTCACCAGTAAACTCCGTAACTCTTCATCAATACATGCGATTGATCAATAAAACAAACAAACCAACGAATTCCACTTGTTCGCACTAGCTAGACGTATTACGTATACGTCCGAGATTTCCCTATGACGGTTTAAAATTGCACCATTTTTGCGTGTTTAATGCAAACGGCCGAAGCCATGTATACAGAGAGTGTCAAATTTTCCGATGCATATCGTAAATTCTAGAAATACCAACCGTGCAGAGCTCCCAAACACTCGTTTCGATGAAGCGTATGTTTTGACACTTGGAAATAAAAAAAACGCATCTGTGATAACCCCTTTTCACATATATATAAAAAAGGATGCAGTACCTGCACTTTCTCCCTTTTTATTATTGCGGGAATCTCAAGTGATGTGCTAAGTTTATTTTTACCTTATTTTGTGCGCCTCTAACTTCACAACTTCACGTTTGTATTGTGGCGTTGCTGCGCATATTCCATCTTGTCGCTTCTGAAACGTTGAGCAGATATTCGTATTCTTTAGTTCTCTGCAGATATAAACAAAATGCGAACGAACAAACAGTACGTTCAGCAAATACCAGTTTATCCGCTTCGGTCGCGTCGGAAACATCAAAGCAACTTCAGTATTTACCGTAACAATGCGATTCTTGCCGTGCTGTCCGCCTGCTATTCCACTGGACGCTACCCATTGAAAAACTGACCCAAGACGAGAGCAACTTCAAGAATGCTCTGATCGCCCAGGCCGAAAATCTACTGTATTCCGCCTCTCCTCCGGAGCGCGAAGAGAAAAAAAGGCTTTTTTCCCCGTCTTTGGGAAACTTGGATACCGGTAAATCTGCTATCATATACCATCTATTGATAACAGATCTTTCTAAGTTTAGTGTGTATTAAGCGTGTTTGAATAAATCGCTTCTCTTTTCTCCCACTCGCTGACTCCCCTTTTAGTTTTATCTAGCTACGCGATAGAACGTTCTAATACTAGATCACCGAAAAACAAAAATAAAATAGTGGCATATGAAAGTCTATCGGTACCAACATGGAATGTATTGGGCAACAGCGTGAACATTGTTTTCTTCGTGCGTCGATATCGAAATATCTAGACCAGATCTATATTTACTATTTTCAGTGAGCTCAAGTCGAACTCCTCTTCATTATCTTTCTGCAAACCTGCGAGATTTCACCAAGATCGAATCAAGGGTATTTGCAACTTTCCCGTGCTGCTGGAGCAGCTGATGAATGCAGCATACTAGAAGCACTGTTAATCTGCTGGCGTTTTGACTAGTATTGTTTTCTCCAGTATCGTCGTTTTCTATTAGAGAAAATATTTTCGAAGATACAAACTGTGCTTAGTATATGCCAAACGCTGCAATACATGCCGTGAAACGATTATGCAGTCATCTGCAATTGACAACAGAAACTCCTCCATCATTTGAGTATCACTTGTAACAGGCGCTATCGATGCGGCTAGTGCTACAAATGATTTTGAAGGTAATAGGCAAAGCTTCTTGTGAAAATAAGGCTTTTTGTGCTATGGGGCACTAGAGATAAAAAGACTATAGCATGAAAATAACTCTTTACTTTTCTTCGTAGCTGAAATACCATTTCAATGTGTCGCGATTAATTCTTTGAATTCTTGTCCTTTGTGGCCATTTGTTGACACACTCTCGTGTATGGGAATGTTAATGAATAAATGCTCAACGCCGAGGAACAATGAGATTTGTTCTGTTCTGGAAATGTTTGCGTTCTCAATTGGACTTCTTTAGATTGTTTGCGTTGCAAACTTAGGCGGGTGTTTAAAACAATGGTAGTGTTTGGCAAAGATAAAAATTGCAGGAGAATACTCATTCCATTCCCAAGCGTAATGATAGGTGGCCTTATTATTCTTTGTCAACGTAGGTCGTGGGTTAAATCCCGCCTCTGCCTCCAAATTCTTCAAATTTTTCTTTTTTCGGAGAGATGAATCTATAAAGGAAAATCATTATGGTGATATTTATTACATGTTCATGTTATCATCTCAATTTTTACCTGATATAAAATTTCATATTGGCGTTGTGTTTATTTGAAATTGCGCGAAATTTTTGGCAGCTATTGCCAATTTGTCGGATTTCAAGATGCATGCCAGCAACGCAGGCGCGCTTTCACGACACAACTCCCTTAAAACTATTTAACTAATATAAGAATTCAAAATGAATAGCAAACAGCAGGCTACCTCAATTTAGTAGTTGTGACAATCATTCCTTGACGCGGCATGTTCTTCGGCGTGTCGATCTCCATTGGGACCTTGACTCCGAGTGAGCATATTTTGTGTGTGTTACCATTGTTGTTATCATACTAATGTTCGCATGTCAAGGCATGAAATGAAGTGCTTCGTTCGCTTTCCCATCGCCATTGGAAATTGTTAAACTACGCTCCACGTCCCTGCTTGAGCCGGCAGCTCATTCCCTGCCTATGGATGAATCCTAGTAACTAATTGTATCTTGGAGTGAACTGCGAAAAATTCTGGAACCTTGTTTTTATTGGCGAAAGTTCCTTGAGGAGAGGAACTGCGTTTTTTGGCCCGGGTAAATGAACTGTGCATCGTAAGAGCCTTAGACTTTGTCGACGTGGGCGCTAGCAGATGGGATGAGTCCGCTTCATGTCTTAGAAGGTGCCATTACTTGGATCAAAATATAATATAGAAAGATGAAACTTTTGGACGCTTCGTGGATTTCAATCGAGTGAAAACCTTGTCGGCAAGAAAGAAAGCAATATTCTCTTTCTTTCTGAAAAAATTTTTCATCGATGCAAGTTGCACATGTCCACAATGGCTCGTTCTTGTTTTGAAGACCAAGGCCTAGGTGGACGCCGCTTATAGACAAAGTTTATTTTTTCAATCTTTTTATTTAGGTAGCGTCACGTCTCACAACTTTAACGCATTCTAGTCCAACTGCTGGGCAGCCAGCATTCCAGCAGGGTTTGAACGCTCTGCTATGCATAGCTCATGTTACCCCAGGTCAAAACTTGCTCGAACTCTTAACGAACGGCGTGTTGCCGCAGTGTATTGAGAGTGACACTTTATGACAATAGTCTGTTGCAACTCAGAAGGTGAGGCGAAGTGGAACAGGCCGGGGACGAGGGAAGCAGGCCGGGAACACTGAAGAGGTTTCCCCTCTTCTCCAGTGTTCCATCTGCTTCCTCCTCCCCGGCCTGCTCTGCCCTTGCCCTACCTTCTTGAGTTGCAACAGCCTATAGATGCGGCATACCTGCCATGTCACTCCAAAAAAGTACTATCTTAGATGCTCCAGTGCTTACGCTGTGATATAAGTGACTAAAACCACTTGGCTGAACACTTGCACGCCGACGAACCCAGAGTCCAGGTCACAGGCCTCTTGTAGGAGAGAAGAGCAATGATCATTTCAAGTGATTAAAAATTGTTTATGCCAGACAACAGAACTATTTTATTCAAATTTTCAGACTAAGCCTGTTGAACCCTTGTCTGCTCTATCGACAATTAATGCGTAAAACCATCATTCGAAGATGGGTTTAAGCGATGGCGTCGCCGTTAGGCATGAAGTCTAGCCCCCTCTTACGGCCGAGCCTGCATTCTTCTTTGAACAAGTATTCAGTAAAATGCACTTCCCTTCATACTGTACAAGTCTTTGCAACAAGCCAAACACATATAAACCCCAAAAACAATGGCACACTGTTTGTGCAGAGCCACAGAGATAGTATTGTGTCCCAGACAACTAACACGAGCTGCACAGGTGACTGAACAAGGCCCACGCTGCAAAGTGCTAGTGCTGTGCGGCCGGCCTAGGCCGATATTACTAGATGCCTGGAGATTTCACGATTCATGTTTTGTCGGAAAAAGCAATGAGTAAGGAAGAGAAGGTTTTATCCTTCTGCCGACACAAGCCCAGTGGATTCCCTCGCTTCAATCAAGAAACAAACATTTTTTTTTTTTGAGACAGAGTAAGCGGAACGCAGTATTGCATTGCTGACAGCCGCTGAGACAATGTGTGACCTAGCTCTTGGAAAATTTTGGCAGTGGGGAAGCGACCAGGAGCAACCTGGTCCTTTACTGAACCTGGCCGCCATGTCCCGTCTGCGGCAGCGTCTACGGCGAGCCTGTCTGGCGTCCCGGCGTGAAAATGGTCAGAGGTGACAGCAGACGGCGTCACTGAGGCAGGTACTGTGAACATTGCGATCCTGGCAGTCGATTAACAGAGTCCCGGTAAGCTAGGCGGCGTCATGTGCCACTTGGCGTCCCAGCTACCGGCCGCATTCCTGGACTCCAGCGGAGAGCGCGGCAGAGGCAGGCATCTGCCATGTGCCGTCCCTGGACCACTTCTTTACCCCGTAAGCCTTTGTCAAAGCATTCAAATGTATCCAGCGGTCTCTGTGTCGAGTGCAGTGTCAATTCCCTTTTCTTTCCTGTGGGAAAGACACTTGAACTCCCAGAGGTTACATGAACTAAATGGGCAGTCCATTAATGACATTAATCATTCCTCCTCAATCCATCGGCAACATCTCAGCTCGGTTCATTTGTTATTCCTTCTCATTCTCCACGTTTAGACATGGTCTGTCATTTGTTGTTTGTGTTTTAGCCCCTAATGCCACGCTGCCTGCTCGGACATAGGTGGGTATCTGGACTGCCCTTCTGCACGTTGCTCAGCACTGTGACCGTTCAGTTGACCACACAGCCGTTGCTCGCATGTGAAGTGTTCAGATGCCGCTGGATTGGGATTTCTTTCTTCCGTGAACAGACGAGCAGCGGGCTACGAGGTCTTTCAGGCATGAACCTCGGACAGTTGCGTCTCTGAAATTACAGTCAGCGATTCCCTTCAGGTAAATGCTCGCACAGTCTCAAATTTGGAAACAGATTCGCATTGTAAGATCCCCGACAAGATGCCCTCGGAGACTCGTGTCTCATCGCCACTTCAATTTTACCTGCCCCAGATTTTGGAAATGAGTTTTGCTGGGGCGTTGGTGTCTTCCTGTTCAATTTTTGGGTGTTAATGAGAAAAACAATGTTTTTTATGAAACTAGGTTGAAGAAGCAGCTTGAAATTTTGTGGGGAAGTGCTACGTAGCAGAATACCTGGAAATTCCTGAGAGAAGTACCAACGAACAACGAAGTAAGAAGAAAGGAGAAACGCTTCATAACTGTAGGGTGAGATGCCCTTGCTGGAAGCCGTTCGTTTGAGGGAACCTGTTGTGCTCGCCCTTGAAATCAATCTGTGGCTAAAGTGCCAGGTAGTGCAATGCTTTGAGCGCAACGTGCGGCCTGCCTTCACTACTGTCGTGGCCGTCGTCAACTACCACGGTGGTCGTCGACGGTCCTCCGGTGTTGTTGGTGTTGGTGTGTTTTTTTGTTGTTCTTGTTGTTCCTTGGTGTGTTGGCGGCGGCGGCAAAAACTAGGCATTTTTCAGCCCTTGTCAACACCAACAGATGCATATATGACGTGTCTCCTCGACAATAAAACGAAACAAATTTATAGGCGAATCTCAGACCACCAAGCGAGGCGGTATCCATTTTTCGGAGGAAGGTATCCGGAGTTGGAAACAGTCAAGCGGCGATCTAGGTGAGACTGCGGTATTCCTATCAACCCTTGGCCAACAAGTTTGTTTTCGTGAAACTTCGCTGCCGTAATCTCCGTTAAAAGTCTAATCTAAAAACTTGTGGCGTCCTGTCACCAACACGAGATGGCCGTGTCGCTGCAGCTCCGCCTGCGCTACCCTGAACCTGCTTCCATGGAACCATCCTCCAGCATCTGTGCTAACTTTATCAGACGATGCTGCTTTTAAAACTGTCTTAGCAATGTCACTATTTTAGTATTTTATTAACGGCCAATTATTTGCATTCTTAGAATTTGTTGTCATTCTTTGTTTCTATTTGATGTGCTTCCATAAGTTTGATGGATAAAAAGGCAGGAGGTCTCTATGTCTATGCTTGTGAATGGCTAAATGAGCAAGTGTTGCTAAAGTGAACGGATGGGCCAAAAGGGGGTTTCAGCCTACCACTGGAGATACTGTTTTCGTTTACACGTGCATGTTTTTGAGCATTTGGGAACTGCCAGTTTATCACTTGCTTCTTTGCCGCTTCCAATTTTCTCAGGACCACCGTAGCATCGCTGGAAGAGTTTGAATCCAAGCTCAATCTGGTAAGTCAAACCTTGCTACCAACATCTTTTGCTACATGTTTCCATTTCTTTGTTGGCTTCCTAAAGACTGGAACTGGCCCGGCGCCAAGAAAAACTTGTCGCGGCCTTCAATATTTCCACCGGTCGTACAAGACCCACCTAGAGATCTCGATGTGAAAGGCAATTTTAAGGGAAGAGGTAATATATTAGTTTTTTTAACGCAATTTTTGCAACTTGTACTTCAATTTCTTCATTCCTCTAGAGCGCAGGATTTCAGTGTCTGCCGTCTGGTCTCGTCGTCGACGGTGTTTTTTAATCCTTTAGACTTGCAGCGAATCATGGGACGTTCTTGCAGAATTAACTGCGAGGCAATTTCGTGTAGCCCCCGACAAACACCGGAAAAGCCCCCTCCCTCCTTCCTGCCGCTTCCCCACGCTTTCGAGGACCGCACAGTAGTTTTGACCCCAGACGAACGATGGAGTTTGTTGAACAGTGTATGGGAAGAACCAAGAAATCTAAGACATGCCCATTATCACATGAGAGAGGACAGTTTGGAATAAGACAACTCTCCCCCCCCCCTTTTTCCCCCTCCGTGACTTGCCGTCAGGCCTCCTCTGTGTAGGCTGCGAAAGGTCGCCGACCCCCATCTAGACGGTAGTTCTGTAAAGGAACTTCCCCGAATGACAAAGAGCCAAAGCAAACAGTCCCCAACCGACCACAATTGCAGAAAAAACTTCACTCTCAATCGCTCACACTTCTTAAATGAAGGTGCGACAACATTGCTCAGGTTCTAACGCGGTTGCATCGAAAGACAGGACGTTGTACTCCGTCTGTCCTGGCCGGGGCGGACGGTTGGAGCACGTCGCAGCCCATCCAAGGCCGTGGGGTTGTTACGCGACCTCGGAGAGGGCGCAGCGACGCGCAGAGGGCCCATTGCGTGCCACGTTCTCGGAGCTGGATCGGTTTGAACAGCTCGTAGCATCCACCGCGGTCAAACTCTGGGTGAAACGGGGTATAGTACTCCTTCCGCACGCTGCCTTTCGCGTTGCGGTAGACAACCTCTTGCACTGCGCGACCTCGTTGCTGCCGAACACTGTCTGCTTTTTTCGCGTTTTACTCCGAAGGCTATGGACGTTTGCAAGTGCGGCCTCTGGTCGCCGCCATCTTTTAACGGTGCGGGTCAAGCGTCGATGATGCATACCCACGGTTTCCAGGCTGGCACCGAACGATGAGTTTTCCGTCCACGGTGCCAGCGGCTCTCAAAGCAGCGGCTGCTTGCCAAACATATACAGCAGGCAGAGTTTTACCACTAAGTTTGTGCCCTAAACGAGCACTCTCCACCGCACCAGTAGTTCGACTACGACACCTGGAACCGCCCGACTGGCGTGTTTATATGTCCGAACAAGTGGGTCCCCTTTCAACGACGACCGCAATCTTGGTAGCACGTCTGCATAGTTTTGACAAGTCCTTTGGCTTCTAAAAAATTAGTAGGAAAAAAAAAAAAGCCAGCAATCGCTGGTTTGAGCTAACGATGTCGTGCTATTAATGTGTTGTCGCTTTCCGCAGGCGATTGAGCAATGCCTTCTTGGAGAACGAGCTGGCGAGAAGGAAGCCCTTGGTTTCATGGTTCAGAGGCTCAAGGACGAGACGCGAGGATGAGCCGGTTTTTTTCTCAACGTTTGGGGAAGAAGGGCGGGAATCGCCAGGGAAATGTTGGGGGAACTTGGGAAAAACTGGGGCAACTTTCCTTCGCAATTTCAAGCTGAAGTCGTTGTCCTTCCATTTCGGCAGAGGTGGGTCCGGGGTTTGACGGTGTGGAACTCTATTTCAGACTTGGCTTGAGACTCGGAGGTTCCGACCAAGATGGTCGTCCAATTTGGGAGTTGGAATGTTGCAAGTTAGTTGAAGAAAAACGGCGAGATGGCTGGTCACTATGAGGAAGAGACCCGGGCATTGTTGGGAAATGTGGAGGGAACCATGAATTGCCGTGGAAATTTGGGGAAACTGTTAAGGGCGAGGAAATGTTTGAGGTTTGGGGGAAACCAAGAGTTGCTATGGGGATGTCAGGGAATTTTAAGAAATGCTTTCAGTGTGAATATTTTGAAGACTTGGCATTTATTTATTTTTTTTACATACTGCAGAAGACTCGATGGTTGCAGCTGGAAGAGAAATTCAAACAAAAAAAAGGCAGCAAAGCTCATACAAGATCACAAAAAAATCCCCTGTTACTACCATATTTTGAAAGGAAAAAAAAATGTAAAGTCAGGTCTCCAGAAGCCTGCAAAATGGAACTTTTACAGCAGAGCTAGTTTCCTGGGGATCGTGTTCGCCAGCAAATAAATTTTGGCCACGACACTCCGGACAGTAATCGCCATCTATGAGCGGTTGCGGACAACTGGCTTGCGAGTTCTCTGGCCGCCGCTGGAACGCGCAGATGGCAACCTTTCAGGGGCCTTGCTGACTTGCGGCGGGCCATTACTTTATTTCCACCATAGTACAGCTTCGCTGGTCTTCCTTCTTCACCAGAGTGGAAAGGCTGAAAGTTTTTCAAGCACCGTAATATTATGAACAAATGCCCACCTTTCGCCGGAGGTAATTAGGGAAACAAGGTGGGTAGGCGAATCTTTGGTATTCGCCCACTCGCCCTTAGAAAGAGGAGTCTTATACTATTGCAAAGTTCGTTGCTTGCACACACGCTATGAACACCGCCGATATGCATACAGAGCAAACGCTTGTTCCGTGAAAGCACGTTAAACCAGGTGCAACCTGCGAGCAAGCAGACGCAATATGTGACGAAGAGCGATTTTTGGGGAAGCGGGAGACACATGTCAATCGCAAGGAGCAGGCTACTTCCAGACGCTTGCTCTTGTTTGAGTGCATCCGGAGTACTTCCAGGCTGAAGAGGTTGTCCAGATGTCCCCCAATTCTTTTGAGTTGTCTATATTTGGAAGGTGGACGGTGCATTGGGATTTCACTTTGACATCGATACTTCGACATAAACGGCCTAATGGACCCAAAGTTCGGGGGTGGGCGTAGGTTCAGGACATTACAGTAAGCCTACTGCGTGCGCATACACGCTCTCCCTGACCTTCGCTTTCCGCTTCCTCCCTTTTGGAAGGCACGCCCTGCCACGACCATGCTAATAGAGGCACCTAATAGTCATGCATGTTATCGCCTTTTCTTAATCTTTTTTTTTTTTTTTGCAACGGCAGTATTGTGATGAAAACATATTTGAGAACGAACTTGCGTACAGCAAATTGTGGCCGATCTCGAACTCGCGAAAAATTTAAATAGAAATGCACGTAAAAGTACTTTTTTATAGCAAACAACATGTTGGCTATATCGAACTTTTTCCACGCACAGTAGTCTACATGGGTCTCCCCCCCCGGCCCCCAATAAAAATTAAGAAAGAAAAAAAAAATTCCAGAAGCTCTAAGCTGTGAACAAAATTGAGCGAAGAGCTGGCAATTTAAAGGTGAAAAGCTAAAGAAACTTCACGCACGAGCAGCCAAAAGTGGTTGCCGTGAAACGAAGCATTCAGAAGAAAAAATAAGATTAAAAAAAAAAAAACTGCATGCATCAAAAAAAAAAAAAAAAATGCTTAGTCGCGTTGTACAAAGTGGAAGCGAAGAGATGAGAGAAGAAGAGATCTCGCCATACATACGAACATATCGTGGAAGTTACGATGTAATATAGACTGCTATATCAGAACTACATTGTATATCGAACTGATCGATGAGAGTTTCCTGCTGTTCAGACATGGCAGCGTATGACTGTATTTGTATTTTTATTTATTGTGTTGGAACTAAAGTCTGCTGATGTAATTTCTGCAACGTCGATCGTCAAATCTGCAAATGAGAATTTTCCGATAGCTTTGCAAAGATCCTGAGTTAGTCTATAAATTTGTAATTTTAGTTGGGTCCTCCTCACTGAGTCTTTAAGCGTAACATTCTTCAGAATATATCAGAAATTTTTATGTAGAATTACATTCACCCAGGGAGTTATTTTTGTGTGCCCGGTGATGCTGTTCTAATCCTGATTTAATGATGTTACATTAGTAAAAAAAACACTTGCAATTAGGTTGCACAAAATGAGAGCTATATCTTGCATTTGCGACTTAATAATTAAAATGAATTGTGGGACGTGCAAAGCTACAAAAAATACCTCACTGCTCAAACCATCTCTAGATGAATGCAATTCTAAAAAAGAAACTGACCCCTAAGGAGGACCTAGTAAAAATTGCAAATTTGTTGATAGCTCAAGACACAAGTAAAGCTATCTGAAAACCAATTGCATATTTCAAATCACCACCGAGGTTCATACATCAGTATGCTACTAGAATTTTAGCACAATAAATGAAACAGCAACAGCACAATGCCATTTCCTGTTCTCGCGGGGGGGGGGGCACTATTGGGCCGCCCGCTTCATTGCCAACCGCAGGCGATGCCTTCCCAGACGACGCGCATCGCTCGAAAAGCGTCTGTTGCAGAAATATGCACAGCATACTCCAACTTCGTGCTCGTGCTAATTTTGTTTTTCTTTCATTTTTTGGGAGGGCATTCTTGACTGGCGGGATTTCTCGTGCGCTCGCAGACCTGAAGCAGGAGCTGATGATTCAGCAGTCTGTGCACAAGGAAGAGCAGACGCCGTTCCCCGACAACGGCACCAGCGGGCTGGCCAAGTTCGAAGCCGCCTACAAAGCCAGGAAGGAGGCTCAAGCCGCGGCCGCTGCCAGTGTCGCCGGCGCCAACGCCGTCCCCTGCACGCCTGCGAGAAGCGGCAGCGGTGCGACGGATTCCAACCGCATCGCAACGGAAAACGGCGGCAGCTCGTCCTCAAAACGTGCGTTGCGGTCTCCGCGCATTTTCTTGGCTTTGCTCGGCTCGTTGTCTTGCAAGCTAAATAAATTGCCTTTTTTTTTTACTATTATTTTTTTGACGTTTGCAACATTTGGTGTGGGCCTGGCAAACTTTCCATGGAAACGGCATAGTATTGGGACTATACACCAACTCAATTCTGTTAAGTCACGCCGCGGTGGTGGCACTTCGGGTGCAGTTCCGGTCTGGCATGTGGGTGGAAGTCGCCGTGCGGGTCGTGCATTCCTGTGTTGCTTTGGAAGAAACTGGAGTAAAACCTGCCTTCTCGTCAAAACGCGGCGACTGGGGCTGCACCAAAAGAGCCGGAAAAGCATGAGTTTTCTGTCTGTCCGGTTTGTTCTAGAACGTGGATAGGTGCCGTGAAAAGATAAAACCATACGCTGTCGGACCACGGTGGCTTGTGCGGGAAGCGCTTAGAGTCAAATTCACGGATACTTCTGGTTCTCAGATTTATTTCTTTTGTTCCAACATGAACACGGGATAATCATCAAGCAGTGCCTCTTCATGTTCTAACTGTCGTCTGCTTTTTCAATTTGCTTGTTCGTTCAAACGTTATCTGTATGACACTATATCGACCTACCACTCCTGATGAGGTCACTTGATTATCGTGGCTGCCGCATGCCTCCGTGCCGCCTCTGCCAGCGTGCGTGCATCGAACTTCACCGCCTTGCATCGGAGTGGTAGGAGAAGCGGCTGACACTGCTGAGCGCCTGCCTGAGTAGCACGATAGGCTCTGTACTATTCGTGAACCTGGTGTTCACTCTGGTTCCAACACTGCTAAGGAGCAGCGTCACTTGCACAAGTGTGTTTTCATAATATTTGGGGGTCATTGTTCTTTTTGGAAGTTCATAATAGTCTTGAGTTTGGTAGGTTCCTTAAACTTGGGGGAAGGCATTTTACATTAATTATATTTTCAGGCTAAATAAACTACCAGGTGTAAAAGTTGTAGAGAAAACGGGCTTTCTTTGAACTGAACTGTTGCACTACGATTCATTTTTTGAGCACCCATTGTAAATAAAGCCTACTCTGATAAGAACCTTGTGTCTAAAAATAAGGCTGTGTGTTCCTTTCCTGCCCTATCTATTTTTATTACAAGAGGTAATAAGTAATTGTCCAGTATCAAAGAGCAACCCTCTATCATTATCATAGATTAACTTGTGTAGCGATAGGATCGCTTTTTCTTTTTTGAGGGATGTGCCAACAGATGTTGCATCTGCTCCTAAGAGTGTCGGTGGCTGCCCCAAACCAGTATTTTGCCTGCTACAGAACATGCTACAAAATCTCAAATGCCACTTCCATCACTGTAGGTCGTGAATGTCTGTGGGATACTCTTAAACGGTATTTACTGGAAGTACAAAAGTTGTTGCGTCGCTCCTCTAAGTCTCCAGTGCTTTGGGCGCAGTGTCGAGCAACGGAGCTGCGGGGACGGGCGTGCCCGGCTGCCAGACTCCGCTGACCCCTTCGGCGCGCGTCTCCGCCCTCAACATTGTCGGGGACCTCCTCCGCAAAGTGGGCGTGAGTACTCACTGCCTGTGCCGACGCGTTCGCTGGAGCCTTGCCGTTGACGTCAACGCGTTGGTCAGCTCGGAGGATCCCGCTAGGCCGCGTTGCGACTCCTCCCCGGCCTCGTTCACTTGTGTCGGCCTGCTCGTGTAGGCAGTCCCTAAATCTCCCTAGTTCCCTATTAACTTTTTATTTGCTTTGGCCTGTTAGGTGTGCAGATCGGTTCTTATAGTTAATTTATTTGCAAATCTGTTCTTCTCGTTAATTTATTTGATCTCAGTTCAGTCTCCATTTTAAATGTCTGGTATTATTTGACAGGACTGCTTTGTTGTGCCTCTTCCAACTTGTGTAGGAATCCCTAGATCTCCCTAGTTCCCTCACAACTTTTTATTTGTTTTGGCCTGTTAGGTGTGCAGATCTGTTCTTATACAGTCAAACCTATTTATAACGAACAGCAGGGAATGCTACGATCAGTTCGATATAGCAAAGACCATTTACAACGAACTTCCACGATGCGTTCGTTGTAAGGCGAAGCTTATCTTTCTTTCCCATCTCTTCACTTCCGCCTTGTAACAACGCGCTGAAAAGAGATTTTTTTTATTGGTTATCTCTTTTCTTCTGAGTCGCTTCTCTTCGCTCAATTTTGTTAACAACTTGAGCTTTTCAATTTCTTTTCTTTACTACTTTTTTTTTTGGGGGGGGGGGGGGGGGGGGGTGAAGGGACAGGCTAGAAGACGATTGTTTGCACGTTTTTGGAAGCCTTCCCGGGGGAAAAGTTCGATATAGCCAATATGTTGTTTGTTATAAAACATACTTTTTACATGCATTTTTATTTAAATTTTTCGCGAGTTCGATATGGACAATAATTCGCTGTACGTGGGTTCGTTCTAAACGGGTTTCACTGTAGTTAATATTTGATCTTAGTTCAGTCTCAGTTCTAAATGTCTCGTAGTTTTGACAGGACTGTTTGTTGTGCCTCTTTGAACTAGTGTAGGAATCCCTAGATCTTCCTAGTTCCCTATTATCTTTTATTCGTTTTGGTCTGTTAGATGTGCAGATCTGTTCTTATAGTTAATATTTGATCTCAGTTCAGTCTCGGTTTTAAATGTCTGGTATTATTTATGACAGAACTGCTTTGTTGTGCCTCTTTCAACTCGTGTCGGGAATCCCTAGCTCTTGGAGCTCCCTAGTCACCTTTTATTGGTTGGCTTGTTAGGCGTGCAGATCAGTTTCTGTGGATTACTTGTTGGATGTCAGTTGAGTCTCAGTTTTAAATGCCTGGTGTTATTTAATAAAGTTTTAAGGACTGCGTTGTTTGTTGCATTTATCGATGCATATTCACATTGTTATGGGAAAGTTGTGATCTTGTTAAGGTTCTAATCTTGTTCCTGTTTTTTTTATTTTTAGAAGTTTAGAATTGGAGGCTTAGGTTTTTGGGTAAGATGTGTACTCTCATTGTTATGGGGAAGTGGTTGTGATCTTGTTGAGGTACTAGTCTTGTTCCTGTTTTTTTTATATTTTTAGAATAAGAGGCCTAGTTTTTGTATAGTAGATGGCCAGTTTCAGCGAGATTTTTGGTTCGAGTATTTAATAAACTTGAGACCAAACATAGTCGTACCTTGTTTCTAAAATATATCTTGGAAGAAGGGATGTTGCATGTTTTGTCCCATTTTTATTGGGGAAGAAGGCCAGATGTGATTGTAAATATGGGTTTTCTAGGATACTTAGGGTGCATAGATTCAGTTTGCACTATCTCAGAACCTGCTTTAATGACAGATATTACAAAAAACTAAATGCATATTTATTTTATAGTTGATCTTCATTATTTTAGTTTTTGGGGAAAAGGAAGGGTAATGCACATTGATTTTGTCGTGTAATCCAGGTTGTTTTCAAGCAGATCTGGAAAGGCCTTCCCACTTTCTCAAAACTATTTTCGTCGCAACACAAACCTTTTCTTCGCAGTCCGACGTCTCCCCAGGACAATTCGGTTAAATCTTTCCACCGAGCGTGTTTTGAAGACTCGTACGAGGCATCGCTCTGAGCTGCCTTCGAGTTCCACTAGCTCTCGATTTGTCTCTAATCCCGCCAGCCTTTTCGGACACTTATTTTTTCTAATTTATTTTGTTTGTGTAAATGGCCCACGACGAAACATGGGAGTCCCTGTGTAGCCACGCGACGCAGCAGGCGGTAGCCTGTTCTAACTCCGAGGCTGCCCAAGACGTTTACGTCAACTCCAAGGCTCTCGACATGCTTTTTGCAAGGCTGCTTTTGGCGCATGGGCTTCTGCGCGTGCATGGTCTGCTATTGCATCGTGGTTGCCGGGACGTGTTTTGCTTGTCGCGCACGTGTGCGCTTGTGGTTGCCGATGCCAATTTTTGTTGTCTTTTACTCGAAACTCCCGGCGTTGTGCGTTCGGGCGAGACGATGGGTCGGTAGTTTTGTAGGCTTCTAGCGCCGGTTCTCTTTCCCGTTTGTAGCTGTGTTGTGCCGGTTGCGATTTGTTGTCGTAGTTATTCGTTGCCTTTATTCGAGCTGGTGGTCGAGATATGTGCCAAGGTTTTTGCCGAGATCGGATTATACCTGCTGCATTTTTTAAGGCTTTTTTTTCGTGTAGTCTTTGAGAGGTTGTAATGGTTCCCTGAAATTCGAATCTGCGACAGTAAAACAAATTTCATACTTCAAAGCTCCTGAACTGTGAGAGACCTCCAACTCACAAAAAATCTTAGCGTGGAGATAACGGAGTTCCACCCCGTCTTCTATAGAATTAAGTCCCTCGTTTTGTTTTTATTGCAAATGACATTTGTACCTGGTTTAAGTTTTCTAATTATTGGTTAGCATATAAACAATTTTTCGTAGTCCAAAAAAGTTCAGTAAAGTTTCTTTTTTTTTTTACAGGTTTTTTCTAGTTTTGGGGTATTTAATCACATAAGAGACCCTTTTCTAAATCCCTCAAGTGCCCTCGCTCTCACTAGAGGAATCATGGGAATGGTGTTCCTTCGGTGTCCCAGCGATCTGCCATTTCGACCAATTCGATGCTTATACACTTGAGTGTAATCCAGAGTCGTCCTGAATAAGCGTTGTGTATAGATTGCAGAGACCTGTCTTATCACTTTTCAAATTTCTCGTTTAATGTCAGAGTTTTTCACACCGTGCATGCAACTTTAAGCTGGCTGAGCTGCAGAAATCTCTTGCAATATTATCATTCTTGCAATTGTTGTTTTAGCTGGAATTGCTTGAAAGGCCGAGAATTCACAACAACCAAAACCAGGATTTAGCTCTGCAGTCGGTGAGGCCGTTTATAGCATTTTCAGCGTTTCTAAGTTCATAGTAGGATCTGGGAAGCTGAATGAGAATTATATTATTTCTGCAGCTCAGCCAGGTTTAGAGGTGGATTGCATGCACAGCATCAAAAATGCTGACATTGGCGAAAAATTGTTAAAATTGTACGCTGGGTCTTTGCAATCTAAACGACACTTCTTCAAGGAGGACTCCAGATTACTGAGAAGTGTGCAAGCATCAAATTGGTCGAAATTAGATCACTAGGGAACTGAAGGAACACCGTTCCTACGATCCCTTGAGTTCACGCCGGGGCGCTTGGAGGATTTAGAAAACTGTCTATTGAATTATGTTTTTATAAATCCTAAACACCATGCAGCATGACAGAACAACACAGTATTTCTTTCTCTTTTTAGTAGTAGCAACATGCTTGTTCGGGTTCCATATTTCTTTTTGCAAGAGGATTCTCTAGTCGGCATACGGCCGTTGTCATGGTTAATTGAGATTTTGATCTCAAATCGGGATGAAAATAGTATTTTATCTTCGTTCACGGAGTCTCGTAGTCTTTCTAATGTGTTCCGTACTTGCCTCAGCATTAGTTGTGGCGTTCTAAGGCTTCCTGTCAAGGTCCAACGCAGCTTACTGTGGCTTGTTTCCATAGGGTGCGATATGTGTATGAAAGTTTAACGATGTAAAATAGATGTGTGGGGGCAGTTTGCCCGCTTCTTCGAATCTAAGTTCTTATTACTTCAATGTTCTTGATTCATTGACTTTTTCTTATAGTTGGATAATTAGTGGGGAGGGACACTTCGCTATAGTAAAAGTACTGAATGCTTTTCTACTCTTCGTGAACTTTACTTTTTAATTTTCTCTCCGGAAAAGATTGTTTTTAAGTTGTGTGGATTCTGAGGACCGCCTAAAGCTTTCTGCATCCGCATTTGTTAATGCCTGCAAACGTGTTTTCTATAAAAAAAAGATTCTACCGTCGTTTACTTATTGCTTCCTTTTCTTTTTTTCTTCCCTCCTATCCTTTTTCTTCCCCCGTACTATTAACGGCTTAACTGTAATGGTGTACATTCATTACATTAATTAATGTACTGCACTACTTCCCACTGGAAACCGGTACAACTAACTACTGCACCCATTAATCCCGGTGCATGAAACATATCATGGCAAAACCACCCATATCCAAACGCGATCGATCGCTTCCCTAATTGTTGCGTTGTTCATTGTATGCCGAATATTTCTGCTGCGTTGCACAAATTCGTTACCGTCTTCCGAATGCTTGTATGGAACAACCAATGCAATTGCCACTTATCGTTATTGCTCATCTGGTTACCCTATGATAAACACCAATTTTGCTTGTCTGATGCTCGTAAAATGTCCCTTACAATTTTTTCTAATCGTGGGATGAACTTCGCTTCTTGTTTGAAATGCAAACTGTTGCGCCGAAACGCTACGACGACCGAACCTCCGTTTGAACTGACTAATGATGTTTGGGCTTGAAAAACTACTCGCTGCTTAACGTTATTGACCGATCAATAACTCAGTTCCACATCGTTGTGCTCAGAGTTCGTCTCGACCAGAATGGAGAACCGATCGTCGAACACAGAGTTCGGTCGAGGCCAAGTTACCTGGCCCAGTTTAGCGTCGCCTAGCACCGTCGCAATATCTAGATGATTTTGTGGTGCAACAACGGTGTAAGATAATACTCTTCAGTTGAGGACAGCGCGCTCCTCGCGACGTGCCGATAAAGTTTGCTTTTCACTCTCTCACTATGGTTTCAAGCGGCGCCGGCAGATGACTCGCCGACTCGTGGGCACGCAGAGACGGCTCGTGCCGCCTCATGCTCCACACGCGTAGAGCTCCAGCGAGGTTGTCGCACGTGCAGAAAGACCACGGTGTACCGAGGTGTCGTGGCAACGAGACAATTTTTCGCTCGCACAGTTTCGCTGTTTGGCCGCCGGCGACACTGTCAGCCGCGGGCCTAGTGGCCGCGGAATGATGCAGCCTTTCGGATGCCCGTCGAACGAACGCTATCGGATTCCTTGCGCCGCGCATTCAGCCCCGCCGTGTCCTCACCTAAAGAGTGTATCTTACACCGTGGGTGCAACCCACTTATTGTAACATCTCAACTTATAAGAAACTTTCGATACAAGAAACTCGCGTAGACAAACCCCCAAAGTTTACACTACGGCTTACCCGACGTTAACGCTAGTTTCTTTAAGGCAGACTCCGAACATAGCACTACATGCATGTCATTAAATTCACTGTTCGCTATAAGTAGGGTTCCGTGATTTCGAACAAACCCGAAATATGCCCACCAGTAGAATTTTGGTCAATCTGCATTTGTCCGATAAATTCAGAAAAGGGAAGGGGGGCGTGCTGTTGGTGCTTCTGTGTTGCACCTTTTACCACTTCACCCCACGCAGCCGCGGAGTAGGTCGATGGATAGGATGGGATGAATTGGGGCTTCCTGGCAACTCCTCCTGCAGTTTATCGATTTTAGGGAAGCAACACTCGTTTGCAACTTTTGTCGTGGGATAAGTTGGTATTGCCAGAGGCACTGGCAGCAGTGTCAAATTCAGCTGGAAGAATATTTATTGATACAAGCTCCTTCTTTCGAAGCTACACGGGTTTACACCCGGAAAATATATGTATATACGTATATGTATATTTTAATAAGAAAAAACACTGCAAAACTACCTTTTCGAACTTGGGAGAATTTGGAATTGAAGGAAATCTAACTTTGATAAGATCTGAATTTTCGGTCAAAAATAACGTCCGAAAAACGCCCTCTGAATTCGGTGAAAAATAGTCCGAGAAACGCGGAGTCCTAGTTAAAAAGTGAACCAATTTTTTATGCCTGTCAAGCCGTGCCCCAAATTTAGTGGGTTGTGTTATGCGTACCCAATTCCTAAAAGTGTTCTCATAAATGGAGCTGTTGCAAGTGGGCTGCACTGTATGTCGGGATCATTTTATGTGTGCGTCATCGAAGGAAGATCTCCAGCTTTGCGTAGTGATGGGGCTTTGACACCTCGACAAGTTCTTGAGATTTTACTGAGCGGGCGGTCTCCTGGTGCACCTTACATCGAACATTTTTGTGGTTCACAATTTTAGACTGCACGGACCTATCGTATCTGCTCGAGTAAATACTCTCCGCTTGTGAACAAAGCCTGCGGGTCACTTTTCCTTGCAGCACATAAATAACCAGTCGCCATGATCCACGAGAAAATGGCCGCGATATACAGGACGGGGATAGCGTCCTCGCGCGGATACGCTATCTGCGCAGATCGCATTTTGACGAGCAATAGTGTCCTCGACTTCGTTATTCACCACATTTTTCTGTGCGACGATTTGCTGTGTTTGTGTTCTGCAGGAAAGTGGGTGCAGGGTCCTTGTTTGTAGGTGTTGAGTCTATTACTCGGGTAGTGGCGGTAATTTTTCACTCTATTTTTTTTAAGCCTTCTTTCTCCTTGTCAAAGGAAGGAAACGCTGACAAAAAGGTTTCCAGGCAAATTACAAATTGACATGTGCTATTCAATTGGAAAAAAATGAGTTGTAACCATAGGATGGAAGGGTCTTTGTTAAAGTGTTATCATGTAAAAAGTTTGCAAATGTTTTTTTGCTGAATTTCCACGATGTATGCTTGTAAAACTCGTTTGTATGATAAGGAGCTCTTCTTATGCAAAGGTTGTGGGAGGGGCAAAATATTGCAGCACCGTTAGCTGCTTTACCGAGATTATTGTCAGTACAGATCTCAACTCCCCAGTCCAGTAGTCCTGGCTGCAATAACTGCAACGTTAGTTTGCTTCTTATCGTGTTGAGGCATACACACAGCGTGACACTGTTGGCACAAACACAAGGTCAGCGCTTTTTGGCATTTTACTTAAAAGGGACATCAACATTTCATTGCTTGAAGTTAACATCCCAAATAAGCGCATAAAATAAAAATGGTGGTAGCTTGTTTGCACAAACATTTTTGGGCTGTGTGCATATCGTAGTATGGCATGTCTCCCCAAAAAAATGTTTGGATTTCAACGCAAAAGTAAACTGATTTTTTGGCCTTTCTCCGGCCAGATGTTGCGCTAAGCGGTCTGAGCCCGACGCCAAAGTGTCGGAACTAACCATTGTCTCGTTCAAAAGCTGGAGGGATTTTCTGAATTTCAATGGGCCTGTTTCGCTTGTTTTTGGTAACTGTCGCCAGCTATTTTCCCACTGAAAATTTCAGAAAATCGCACAACTTGAAACTGGCATCAGGTTTGAACCCCTAGCGCTACAGTTAGGCGGAGAACAAGCGTTCAACCATGCAATTTGTTTGCAATGAAAAAAATTAAAAAATTGTTGGGGGGGATACTTTGTAGTTAACATTTTGTGTATCATCATTCTGTAAAGAATTCAGCTTATTGAATTGTGCAGTGAATTACAGCACTGCTGCTTATGAAAAGATTTTATGCAAGGGTGCGATTATATGACAACTTAAAATCGTACATCTGAAAAAAATGTTTGTTGGGTAATTACTCGTATGTGTCAAGAATGCTAAGTGATTGCAGGAGGATGGCAGAATTTGATCAGCGTTCCCTTGGCGATGAAAATGACTTTACGAGTTTATATGCAATTGTTTAGCAGACCTCTCAACGTTTAGATCCGTGTGCAATTATCTTTAGTGGGAAGTACTTTTGAGGGTATTTTCAGTCGCTGCCTCATATTTTATTGCTTACATGTGTTGTCTCGGGTAGCTTGGGCTGCATCTAGTATTTTTATTGTATGGATTTTGATTCCTCGAAGCCAAATTGCATAAATGGACTATTTTGGGAGAAAGAATTGAAACTGTACCGCCCATGTATCAGGGTTAAAATAAAAGAAAGGATGCATGTTTTCACCAAAATTGGGTGTTCTCTGGTTATATTCGTTCCATCCTTCGGTGGTGCACTTAAAATTTTGAAGAAAGGGTGAAGTGCATGTTTGAAAAAAGCAACATAAACTTCCTTTTGTAATTGAGAAATTTTAGTATGTGTACTGAAGCTTTAACATTTCCTATTTTTATTGAAGCGCTTTAGTCGGCTAATGTCTGCATACATTAAAGAACATGCGTCCTTGCGATGTTCAGTGTCCGTGGCAATGGAAGCTGGTTATATACTTAACTCTGGATGTATAACAACCTCGCAGCGCTTACTCCGAGCCTTTGCAGCATACGCCGCTCGTGTCTCGTTCCGCAACTACAGTTCGGCATTGAGGACGTCGAAGGGACGTGCGAGGCCATCGCTCTAACTTCAGAGCTTTTGCTGCTTCCGTTTCGCTTCGCTCGTAGGCGGTGGGATTAGTTGCTTGCTTTCGCAAAACGCTCGACGGGCAGCTTCCGGTGGCACAGAGTCCCGCGTTTTGGATTGGTGTGGACATCCAGTTTGCACGCACACCCTGTCCCGTGCTAATTTTTGTCCTCGCCGAAACTGGTGAAGCCCTGTTCACACATTCGGTATTGAGTGTGATCAGCTGTGTTGTAACTGCTGCGCAACGATAGAGCACGCTGGCACCATCTGTTGGGTAGCCCTGGACTACAGTGGCGAAACCTTAGGTTCCGCATATTCTGAAAAACTTTAGGTTTTGCAAATTCTGAAAAACGTTAGGTTTCGCAAATGCTGCGAAACCTCCGGTCTAGTCGTGCGATTAGGCCGAAGGTTTCCCCGCATTTGCGAAATCAAATCTAATCGAGACCTTTGGCAATGGCTGCTTATAACCTTTGTCAGAATTATTTCAGGCTCGTGGAGAAAGAGTGGTGCATGCACAGATAGGAAATCTTCCGGTGCTACCCAATAGGTGGCGCCAACGCGCTGTCTCGTAAGCGGTCGCAATCGGTCGAGCGCAAATGTGTGAACTCAGTGTTCTGAGTGATCGGAGGTTAGGGGTAGGAAGAATAGTGCCATTTTACTTAAAGCTACAATTTATTCGTATAGTCCCTAGTTTTTGTATTGCGTAGTCTGTGCATTTTTTCTGCTCAGTCCCATCTGGGTCGAAACCTGCTGCGCATTCGCTCAAACAGCCCAATTGTGCAACATCAAGATGAGACTGGCACAGAGAGTCCCTCTATGTTGCGCACGGTTAATGCGGCATCTGGGGTTCGATTTTCGTCGAGCAAGAGCGTTCTCAGCTGCCGATTGGACGTTGTGTCGCAGCCTCCCGCCAGGCGCGTGTAATCGTCCAGTAAAAAATTTCGACCCGTTCGATTGGGCACTATTTCGGCGAGAGACTCTCCAGCTCGCAAATGGGGAGAAAGTTCTCTCGGCTTCCGGTGCACTTGTCCTTGGCACCCCTTCGTCCACCTGTCAATGTCTGCTTGTGTTAGGCTGCAGAACAACTTCAGATTTGCAAAATGAGCAGGGGTTGTGGATGGCTTCCAATGCGGAATAAAGATGCTCATAATTTCGCCCCACGTGCTATCTCGCTTCGCTGCTGTGCTCAATTCATAGCAGACGATTGGCTTTTCTTTTTTTCAGTCTGTTCGCAGACGACGTACGGCGTTCTCTTGTTTCAGTTCCGTCTGCAAAGGACGTTTTGTAGCAGACGAACCATTCTTCGCTCGCTAGGCGAGAGGCAAATTGGATCTCGCTCTCTCCGTGACCAAAATCGGACCCCAGGTGTTTCTTGAGCGTCGAAGATGAAATGGCCAAAGTGACCGATAGTTGGATTAGCGAGATGAGGGGAAGAAGCAATGGTGGACGCCAACTTTTTCAGACCATGATAACGGTGGCGATGACACCGCCCCATGGACGTCGAAACGGCGCTGCGAGCGATGCCCGGTTTGAGTCGGCGTCACGACAGCGGCCGCAGGAGCGTGCGACCGCTAGCTTTCATTTGGAAATGCCTTGTTTTTGGTTTCTTCTGTGGGGTTCCTTATTCCATTTTGTTCATTTGCTTGAAGATGGGGCTCTTTGTCTTTGGCGGTCTAAACCTGGTTTCCTCTCAGACACGGCGAAATTGTCGCCTTTGGAACTTGGCGTTTTCACCCATTCCACACTCCAGCCGATGCCACTGAATGCGGCTGTTTGCTGTGGAAAGATACAGATGCTCGATTGTGGGAGTCGCTTGCAAATAATGGTCAGAGTAATTTGGATGAAGAATAGAACGCAAAAAAAAGGGACCTGGAAGTGGCGTCTTCAGCGTGGCAGCAGTCACGTGACTACCATTTGCTGAGCATTGCATTTGAGTTTAGTGGATTTTGTTGACTTCCTACATCTCGGACTTCGGTGATTATTGCAAGGGGTCATTGTGACGGAGCTCCCTTGCTATTGTCTCCTCCCTCCTATTGGCTGGCATAAACCATCACGTGACCATAGCAACAGCCAATGGCGTTCTTGTCGGAAGTTGCTGTAAAAGTCTCGGTATGTGAACGATCGCACCGGGATTGACCAATCCAAAAAAAGTTATATGTATCAAGAGTTTACCAGGTACAACCAAAATGCTACCGCAATTCATTTTTTTTTGTAAATCGTGGTTTGAAAGGGAAGTTATGTGCTAAAAATTGTAAAAAAAACTGGTCTATATTTTTTCTTTTTTCTTTATTTTGCAAGTTGTTGCCCCATATTTATTGAGGTATTTTGTTCCAAGTTGTTGCACAGTGTTATAGGCATTATCCCAAGGGGTGGAAACATGTTCATCCATGCAAGGTACTCGACCTGCCTCCAAATTTTGGATTGGCCAAACCCAAATACAAAGAGCCCTGTCGGTAAGCCGTTCAAGATCCGCAGCTGTTGGTAGTGCCTTTGTTCCTTCTCTTCGACAGGCAGTAAAGGCCCGTTCACACTCTTGCGACTGAGTACGACCGAGAGAGACAAGATCTGTTAAAACTTCTTAAAACTTTCTTATGACGAGGGAACACACTGACATTCTGGCGCCATCTATGCAATGACCCTGGAACTGCATTTCACAAGAGCGAAGGTTTTGCGGGATTTCCGAGGTCAAATGTGTGTAATACCTACAAGAAAGGCTCGTTTATAACGTTGACAAAAGTTTTTCGAGCCAAGAAAGAAAGGATAATGCGCAAGAGAAATAGAAGATATGCCGGACCGCCAAGTTTCCACTGCTACCCGATAGATGGCGCCAGTGTGTCCTCTGGTTGTAAGAGGTTTTAGGGGCCCAGGTTTAAGAGGTCGTAAGAGTGTGAACGGGCCTTAAACCTTAGTGTGGTGTGCTCAGTCTTCGATTGTATATATCAGCAACAGCATGCAATGTACAGAATACTTGGGTGCCATACTTCATAATCGTGGAGCAAAGTGCTATGAGCTTGCATCATGGAGTCTGGTATTTGAGGAGGCACCAGCTGCTTACACCATGTAAATAGATTTTTTTATTCTTTTATTTGGTATGTGTGTGTGTGACGTTATTGATTACAAATATGAAGTTGGCTGAGACCCTTGGGAGATGTTTATTCTTTGTGCTGCACATTTTATAAGCAGGGTTCCGTGTTTTTGTGGCTTGTTTTTCTTCAAATTAAGGGATAGCTTTTTTTTTTTCTTTGTTGTCGTTGTTGTTGTTGGTTTAGTGATTTGCGGTGCCTATTTCAGTTTTTTGCAATGCCCATTTTTTGGCGTCGGGACAAAAGAACGGGAGTTTAGCTGGACTCATGTTGAAGAAAACGGTACATGGGCACGGGGCTCCTCGATCTCCAGGGGACGTGCGCACGACCCCAATGCTTCAAAACCTCCCAGCACCAATTAGAGAAGCGCAGTTTCCGAAGAAAGAGTCTGCCCTCGCAGGCGTTCTAGGCGAGCACGAATAGAACAGCATATAAAGGTTTGTTTCCCTCAAACCTTCTCATTCGAGGATGGCTCAAATTCAGGGGTCTGTCGGTTTTCCCAGATTTCGATAATGTTGGCTAGGGGTTACTTTTCGGGGTCTGTCAGTATTGTACCGGAAACACGGAACCCTACTCGTAAACTGTTGGCATTGGTGACACTAGAAGTGTGGGGCACGCACTCTCATGGCAGTGGAGTTAGATGCGTGGATGTTTGCACCTACAGTCTTTAACAACTTGAAAGACCCATTCACCGGGAGAGTTTATGCAGCGATGCTAAGCACACATTCTGTCTCGGACACTAATAGAAGAACAAAAAAGGTCCATTTATTTCTCCTCGCTGAGTAACGCTGGCCTTGCAAAAAACGAGTCCTGCATAGCCGCCCAATGCTCCACCGTCCAATGGGCCTTTCATGCTGTACCTTTGAATGATGCTTGTGTTGACTTGGTGAGATTGATAATAGGCTAGGATAATATAAAAAAAACAACCTCAGTTGTGATACGTTGTGAAGATGGCATCTTCATAATTGCCCTCAGTTTCTTTCTATGCCTGCTCTTTAAGCTTAAGCAGCACGTTTACTGAAGGAGCTCGGTCTGCGACTTCAAAGCTAAAAGTATGTTTAACAAAAGTGTGGGGAACGTTTATTTATGTTTGGTAGGAAGTTTTTAGTCCTTCAAATTGAGGTTCAGACTTGGGGGAACATCTCTTTATATTTGTAGTGTAATGATGTTGCAAGTAGGTCTGGTAGAAAGAGCGGTTAGCATTTTTAATTTTGTTTAAGTTTTCGATTTAAGGAAGACTGGTTACACTGGTTCTCAGTTAACTCCAGATGCTTCTGCTGCAGAAGGTCGGACTTCGCTACAAAGCTGGTTCTTGCATGTTTGTCGCACTTCATAACTTTCATTTTGACTCACCTAGAACTTTGCCAGCACTCCTTCAAATTGTTCTCAGTTTTATTGAGAAAAGGTATTTATGCTTGGGGAGAGGGAGTTTTGCATTTTCTTACAAGCTAGAATATTTCTTGGCTGCCATTTTGGGGCATTCTTGACCATAATCGGCGACAACTCTAGAAGGTAGGGCGAGAGAAAGGAAGGTGGGAAAAAGGAAATGGACGCAATGCTGGCAAGGGGATCGCCAGCTTTCCGTCCGCTTCCTCTTCTCCATCATTCCTTTCCCTCGTCCTACCTTCTTAACCTGCAACATACTATAGTTACAATACCTTTTTCTCATACAAAAATTGTTTCATTTTTTTCCTAAAATCTAATTTAACACTGTTCAGCATTTAAGGTTGCTGCGATACTGTTCTCCGACATTCTTAAAGGACCTCTGACACGCCAAAAAAATCTTTTTTCATTCTAGGCGTTCAAATGTCATATCACGACATCACAAAAAAATTGTTTCACTATAGAGTTGCGTAGTTCTTTTATAAAAATAGAAATGCGAGGACCAATTCAAAGTTCCCGCCGTGCACTGTGACGTAACAGTGTACCGCAAGGTGTCGGGGCGGTCAGGAGGGAGGCATCGACCTACGTCACTAAAAGTGGGTTCGCCGGAAGTCACTCGAGTTTCACTCCTCGTGCTGTCCGTGACCGTGCCTAAGACTTTTTTTTTATTTCTTTTTATTATGCTCTTCGTATGAGCGATCGTAGAAAACGAAGTTCTAGTGGTTAGTTTGCGTGCTGTAAAAGTTGAGGACGAAGAGTCAGTGGATCGACGTGATGGAGGTCAATGATGAAAGCGTTGCGAGTACAAGCCAGTGTACGAGTGCATGCCGTCAGTCCGATGATACAGAGCTATACTGGGCGCAAAACAAGCTATCCAGTTTTGAAAAAAAAAAAAAAATATTAAAGAACGCTCGCAGAAATTAGGATTGCTAGCATTCGACACGCCCGATCGCATTGCTGAAGGTTCAGACACCGAGGTCGTTGAATCATCGGATACTCTCCAGGCTGAAGATGCCTGCCGTCTAAAGAATACGAACAGGTGAGTGTACCAAGTACAAGTAAACGTCGAGCATAAAGTACGTGTTTTGTCTAGAACATGAGTAGAACTTGTTTACTAGGTGCACATGCGGCCGACGTATGTCTCTCGGAAATGCATGCAGTGTGATCTCTTCAGTTGCTGAAATACCGGGACAGTCCCTCACACAGCACCTTCTAGGCATTGTAGTTGATCACGTCAATTCACTGACTCCGCTTCTTCTACCTTTACAGCAACATTAAGCGATGAAAAGCAAATAAAAGAAACCTCGTCTCCTTCGATCGCTCGTGGAAGTGCGGAAAATAACAAAAATAGTTTAAAAAAATATTACACGCGCTCGCGGTAAGCACGAGGAGGAATACAACTCACGTGACTTCCGGCGATGCCTCCTTCTGACCGCCCCGACACCTTGCGGTACACTGTTACGTCACACTGCACGGCGGGAACTTTGAATTGGTCCTCGTATTTCTATTTTTTATAAAAGAACTACGCAACCGTATAGGGAAACAATTTTTTTGTGATGTCCTGATATGCCATTTCAACGCCTAG
The DNA here is from genome assembly GCA_037355805.1 of Ixodes ricinus. Taxonomy (NCBI): domain Eukaryota; kingdom Metazoa; phylum Arthropoda; class Arachnida; order Ixodida; family Ixodidae; genus Ixodes; species Ixodes ricinus. Next base: position 62,450 of record JAZHYW010042478.1, on the reverse strand, counting down.
CATGAAAAAAAAAATTTTTTTTTGGCGTGTCAGAGGCCTTTGAAGGATCATGTGTTTATTGGATGTGCTTGGTTGAAGTGTGCACTGGTGGTTGAAATCAGCTATAGTATAGTTTTGGGCTTATTATTTATCAGTATGTGGTATATTGCTTGCCAAAAAAGATTATTTTTCTTTCTTTCTTTTTTTTTTTTTTTTTTTGCTGGAACTATTGTAAAATATTGAGCAAGCGCTTACTCAAAATTTGAAGATATTTGCGAAAAAAGAGGGATATGCGCATGTGAGGTCATCAATTTGACATGTATATGTACTGTGGATATTTTTTTAGATGTTTCATATTTTGGGGGTGAGCGCTTGGTCTGGAATGGGCAAATGCAGTTTTCTACGGTAGATTTTTTAAAATATATATAACTGCACCCAGTGACTTGTTTTTGACTGGAACTTATTATTCCTCTGTGTTTGGTTTCAGTTATTGTAATGGTCCGCTATTTTTGTAGTCTTTAAATGCGCAGATCTCTTTGATCGATCATGCCTCTTGTACGTCAAAATTAGTATAGCGGCAAGTTTCGAGCGGCATTTGTGCATTCCTTGGTCTTCACAGATTAGCGTGATTTTCTGAAGGAATGATTTTTCCAAAGAGACGGATAATCTAGGCTTCGACCTTAGTACCAATCGTTCTTTGGGCAACTGAGAAAACTGCAGAACAAATTCAGTTCGTTCATTGTTTGTTGGGGGGTTTGTGGCAGCTAATGTAAGAACATTCATTGCTATCCAAGTCGAGAAGTTGTATAAAGCTTCCTTGAGCCGTGCACCAGACATTGGCTTGCCCGCTTTTCTTAATTATGTTTACCCTTCGTGCGGTGGGCTATCTCCGGTATATTGCGTTAAGCTTGCCGGCATCCAATGTTTCGCACCGTTTTCTTTATTGTTGTTCTTGCTAGGGATGTCGTGAACCGGCCGAGGCGAGACTACTTAGCGGGTTTAACATTTTTAACTTTTAACACAAAGTTCGATAAAAGTTTGATTGCGATTTGCATCTACGGAAATTGAGACCAAGTTGATGCCACCTGGCAAAGGAAGGTAACAAATTAAATAAATCACTAAACCAGTAGATGCTTGTTTTTATACTGCAGAAAAAAAAAAAAAAAAACATTGGCAATTATTTTTTGAGATGTAGAATAAACTTTCGAATAAATTGGTGTTTTGAACCTTTCTGCGGAAGTCGAACCTCGGGTTGAAAGATGGTTTTGCGACGTCCCAAGCTCTTTCATTTGGCAATGTAGCGACTTCCTTTCCTCGGCTTTGCCAGACAGCATGTGGTGTATATATATATTTATATTTTTTTTTTTTGCTTTCCTTCCAGGCTTTTTTCAGTTTTGTAAAGTGCAGAAATCTGTCTCGATGCGCGTAAGGACACCAGTGAACAAGCCTTCTTTTTTCTCCTCTTGTCTTTGCCAAAGATCTTCATCATTCTGTTTACAAAACTGCCTTTGTCATCAGTTTCTTTTTTTTTTCTGTTTCGCTCTCTTTGTGATTTTCAATTGGAAGAATTAAACTTGTGTTTGCATGTTTTTTTTCCCTGGCATGTTTATTTTTATTTTGGGTGGCTTGTACAGAAAATGTCAAGCATTACAATTGTTTGTATGTTGTATTCCTGTTTGGTGCTGCCTGTGTTGCGACATGTTTTTAAGGTATTTGTTTCTTTTAGTTCTTAAAAGAAGCACTGATGAGTCGAAATCATTTTTTTTTTATTATCCGAAGCGATTGAAAATTATGCCTGGACATTACTCTCAAAATTTGAAACTTGGGAACACAGTATTTGTGAAGTAAAGAAAACAATTTCCAAAAGCCGAATTTAAAGTTCCCGCGCAATCCGCGCCGGTGCAGCGACGTCAAAGATTGAGTCGTCCTGCAACTCGAGTTTCTCTTATGCCCCGAACCTTACCAAACCGAAATGTTGTGTTTGCCCGCGTCCCAAAATCGACCGCTCTTCTCCGTGCCTGCCGCCTATCGCTGTGAGCAGACAACGCTTCACTGTCGAGTTTGAAGTTCTTTTAGGCCCTTTCATCCATCTCAAATTCTTTGAAACAGTGCGAGGTTGAAGAGAACGCGCAGTGGACTATTTGACGATTCACTTTTCGAAGTCTAAGAGGTCGTCAGGCACCTAAAAAAGCCACTTTGTCCGATTCCCCGACTCTCCGATCATCCTCTGCTACATGCGTCGAGCGCCGCCATGTTTTCTGAGGGAGGATAAAAAGCCGGGAGGCGAATGCGCACTGGACTCCAATCTTCGGTATTTCGAAAAGAAGGGCCGTAATGCTTTCGCAGTTGTGTTGAGAAACATGTTTTACGAATGCCGTAACTAAATGTTATAAAAATTTTGCTTACAAAGCTTCTAAATTTTATAATCGATTACATCGCAAATAGAAAGAAGCAAGGTGCTGAAAGGAGGGAGAGAAAACGCCAAAAATAAAAAGGCACGCTTGGAGAATTCTTTTCTTTGCGTTGTATTTTTTGCTTGTTTCACTGCAATTTGCATTGTTTTACACCACAACAAAAAAATGACCTTTGGGATGTCGGTGCCCCTTTAAAGGGATATTTTGAAATATGCATACTAGTAACATCTATCCAAAAATTAATACATATTATGAGGTTGAAATCGATTAACATAGTGCAACTAGTTAAGCTACGTACCAGGTAGGGGTATGTAGAGATGAAAAATTAACTTCAAGCTGTTTTTGCACTTTTCAAAGATGAAATCGGGTTGTGATACTCTCTATAGCCTTCCCCACTTTATTATAAATATCTACGATCCATTCACGTAATACAGAAAAGTATACGAGGCTTTTAAAAAAATGTCACAGGTGATGTCATCATTGGCTTAAAATTGCAATGGTGTTCGTAATATTTTGGCAGGTTTATTAAAAGGCATTTAGGCCATTTTGCATTATGATACATTTGCACATTGTGTCTGTTACGAAGATACAGCATCACACTGCTTAGTTCTCACTAGCTACAATGATCAGCCAGGCAATGCATCTGATCTGAGTTTTTATAAGCATCACACAAGCAATTTAGTCTTTCTTGCCCTGGTTTTTTCACTTTACTGCTCCAATATACCGCAACTTCTGCAATTCTAACACTTCCTTGCCTTTAATGCACCCGTGTGGCTTTCATCGATGCTTGTTGCACGACCTACTAGCCGGCAAACCCTGCTGTCCTCTGCAACTGACCTCCCCTACGAAATGTTTTTGTTGCTATAATCATGCTTTTATCATCTCGCTTAGAAACGAAATCATTAGCTTGTCCTCCTCATTGGTATTGATGGTTCGGTGAGATGTGTGGCGAGTCTTCGAGACTACAGCTTCTCAGTAGTAATGAAGACACTTGTGACTAAACAAAACATAATTTGTCGTAAAGGTGGGAACGTGTTGACCGAACGATATGTCAAACTCGAGAAACTTCTATTCATACACAACTGCCGAGATTCGGAAATCACCAATTGCCTCGCTTACCTCTGCTGGCCCCAGGTGGTGCTTCCGACCACAAAATGCAATCAATTTACAGTAGGCAAACGCTACCCTTTCCCTAACATGCAACCAAATTTTAGTTGTGACTGACAGTCTTTTCTTTCTGTCGGCCTTCCCTTTTAGATGGGGTGTAGTTCAAGGTAGGGAAGTCTGCTTTTCACTCTACTACTTTTATGCTTTTTTTAATAAGCATTGAAATGTGTCCCGAAAACTATGTATTTTGTAGCTGTGACGACCTCATGCCATAAACACAGCCAAGCCTAGCAAAATAATTAATGTGCCCTTTGAATTTGGCTTCCCATTTCTTTAAGCTTACTTTTTATATGTAGTACTCACTGTTGTACATAGTTGTAATCTGTAACTCCTCGTAGTAAATCATATGTAGTTTCTTGGAGAATGGGGAAGAGTGCTTTCCTTTATAAATTGGAACTGGTCATATTTTTTAAATTAGATTCTAATATATAAAACAACTGGCAAAAATCTATACATGCTTGTAGATGATCACCGCAATCGCATGGTTGGGAAGCTCGAATTCCAATAGCTACTGAATCTAGGAGTGTATTTTCTATCTAGACGGATACTAGACAAAAGCTATCTTAAGCACTTTTTGTTTCAAATTTGACTCTCTCATTGGAGAGTGATAGTGCCACACAATGTTAGGATACTTAAATGTATCCTAACATGATATGTTAGGATACTTAAAAAGAAATTTTTCCTCGCTCAGTCTTCATTAAAACTAACCATGTACAAAACGCTACTCCGTCCAAAATTAGAATATGCTGCTGCTGTGTGGGACCCCGCTCACTCGTCACTAATTGCTCATGTTGAATCCATTCGAAACCGCTCAGCTCGTTTTATATTGACAAACTATCATCGCACTGCCAGCGTTACTACCATGAAAAATACTTTAGGTCTGCCGTTACTAACTCGCCGCCGAAAAATCTCTCGTTTGTCTTTTTCATAAAATATTTCATCAAAATGTTACCCTTCGTCATAAACTAATTACTCCACCATTCTACATATCTGCTCGCATTGATCATAGCCATAAGGTTGGTATTCCAAATTTTAAAACTTCATTATTTCAACGTTCTTTTATACCACAAACATCTATAGACTGGAACCACCTTCCCGCCTCGATTGCTAACATCACTCATATTGTTATGTTTAAAAATGCTATTACTAATATGTGCACTTTATAGTTAATATTTTACAGCTCTCTCCCTTCTTCAATGTACTTGCCTTGAGGGTATTTGAAATAAATAAATAAATAAAATAGTATAGTTTGCAGAGTAACGTTGTCAAGTCACTTCGGTATCTTGTCTACAAAATCTAGGCACCTTCTGAAGACGATCATGTCTTGCCTACTGCAGTTTAAGGACTTTACATAAAACTTACTAATTTCCCTAACTTCAACGGTCTAAAAATCTCTAACATTCTCGTCCAAGAAAAAAAAATTTTGTTTAATCGTTCCCATTAATAATGTTTTTGTTTGAGTCGTTCAGTCTCCCGACACCGTTGGTCATCCTCACTCCAGCTGCTTGCTTTTTCGCTTCGCACCGTCGTCACCTCCGCAAAACGGCTGGTCGTCATTCGAATGCATGCACAAGGGCGACAGTGCGGCGTGGCCAACACGGAAACGCATGGAAGCAAACGTGGGCACCCTCCTCCCCCTCCTTCCCCTTTCCCCCTCTTCCATCCACCTGTGGTTTGCAGACGCTGGAGTCCAAGCTGGCGTCCTGCCGCAACTTCGTCAAGAGTCCGCAGCGAGAGGACGTGGAAGGGCTCGGAGCCATTTCCGGCGTGGCCGCCGCCGGGTAGGCGACTTCCCTTGCCGTCTTGTCCAACGAATCCAAAGTTCCGTGATAGCTCGTTACAAAAAGAAAGCCGAAGGAATCCAATCCAATAACTACGGTGCCCGCAACACAGCTCGTTGCCGCTTCGGGATTGGTTCGGTTGCGTGGATGGGACAGGACGCCCACCTACGCGACCGTTGCTTCGTCTCTCCCTACGACGAACTGTGGTTAAGGCTACGGGCCAGTGGATCCAATAGCGGGCCGGTTAGAAATCGGGCGACGTGTCCACCCCACGGCGTATCGTTGGAGGGGATCGGTGGCAGAGCGCGTCGACGCACCGTAGCGCGTGGAGCGAAAGATCGCGCTGCAGAACCCGGGGACCCAGAGTTCGACCCCCCCCCCCCCCGCCTGCTATGATCAGGGTGCACATCATACCGGCATGCGGTCGTGTATCGCTACCGCACAATGTACATCGAAAACCCGAGCTAGCGAATGTGGTTTACAACTCGTTCGCGATAGCTTTGGCTGCCCTTCGTCGTACGGCTCGACGAGGCATACAAGCAGGGTGCCCACCAACCTGGAAAAGCTGGAGGTCCTGGAATCGTCGGGGAATTTCAAAGCATCCGAAAAAGTCTGTGAAGTCGTTGGAAACTCGGTTAGGTGCGAGAAAATGCCAGACAGCAACGCCCAGCGAGGCGGGAGGGTGCGGTGTGCGAGGGAGGGCCCTCGCGTCGAGCGGCAATGGCCCGAGGCGTCGCCGCACGGCGCGAGCCGCCAACCTGATTGCTCAGATTGGACGGTAATGTCCCAAAGAGCCGCCGAAACTCCGACCTCTGCACATTCTTCTTTCGCCATGTTCGGAGACTTTCGTCGAAATATTCGGGGAAATCCTAGAAATGACGAGGAATTTGGGAGACACGGTTTGGCGGACGCCCCGAGGAGATTCCGGGCTTTTGAGCGAAACCGAGCAAAACTCCGAAAGCCGTCGGCGGTGAAGTTCGTCACCGGACCGTTTGCAAAGTTCCCGTGCAGTACAACAGGTGCAACTTAGCTGTATGTTCTTGCCTTTGGTGGGGAACATTAGATGTAGACGGTTGAACTGAGGTGACACGCACGTGCAGAGTGCCCTCTGTTTTAGGTTTATGCTCAAAACGGTGTGAACCGTTTTGAGCATAAACCTAGATCTTAGATGTCAACGTGTGTAGCGAGTGTTACTACGATCCATGCAGGCTCCTTGTGGAGTTGTTCGATATACCCCAATATACAACATCCTCGTGATAAAAAAAAAAATGACAATAATATTCGTAACTTTTTTTTTTTTTTTTCAGTTTTTGTAGTATTGTTTTGCGACTACACACCCTGCGCATTGCTGCGCCCCTCTCGAAAGTTCAAGTTACGCCCACACGACGTTGGACTGGCTTCGATGACTCGTAGCGTGCTGGGGTCTATCGTAACGTGAAACAATGTGTAGCGACACCACATGTAGTGCAAGAGGGAATGTAAACGTGTATGTGCAGGACGTCTCAACCCACCGCAGTCGACAATGTTCAATTGGATCGGAATGTTGCATCCTTATGCTCTCTCTCTCACTCGCAGAATTCGATCGGTAGTTTCAGTTTCGCTGGTTAGGTCTAGTTCTGCCACTCTCTCCTTCCTAATAAAATGCTCGTCCAGTAGTTCTAAAAAGAATAATTAAATTGTTTTCGAAACTCTTTTTTTTTTTTTAATGTCGAAATGTGCACCTACATGTTTTGGAACTCGGCCGGCCGAGAGCTCTTCTTCTTCTCACATTCCGACGTTTTTTGTTTTTTTTTCCAGGCGAGCTCACCTCAAGCAGCGTGCGCTCTCGAGCCCTCAAGAGTTTGTGCCGCTCGCCTTTTGAGGAAGGCCGACGGAAAAAAGGACTCGAGTTTTAATCAAACAATCAACCGCAAGGCACAAAGACTGTCGTTTCACGCAGGCAGCGTGTCAACAACTCGCCACCTTGCGGCTTTCCTGACGAAATTCTCTCGACCGCGGCAAGACTGGGAACGGCAGCTCGGCGGTCTCGGTCGTGCAGAGACGTTTGTCGGCGGGAGACGGAAGACAGTGCATCACATGTGTCGCGTTTTGTGCAGTACCGCGCATCTTTATTTAAACACAAGCAGACTTTCCGGTTTTGTTTTTCGGTGTCAATGTTTCGGAGAGCTGGAGCCTTTAGCTCTTCTAAGTAGGGGCCTAACTTACGGGAAAGGTGTTTTTTCTTTAATCGTTTTTAGTGTTCTTTTTAGAACTGTTTGCATCAAACTCCCATGTTTTGTCATAACGTCTTTGTGTGTCATTGACCCATATCTCTGTGCGTAGTGTTTTTTTTTTGTTTTTCTTTTAATTTTAGAAATTTTTAGTTACTGACGAGATTGAGAACGGCTGAGCATCTCTTTCGAACGGTGTTTCACCTAGGCCCGTTCGGTAGGGTGCAAACACCTTACCATGCTCTTGCACAATGAGGTGCAAACGCCTTACCGTGCAAGACCGTGGCAAGGTGCTTGCTAGCCTTTAGTTTAACGTTCCATTCAGGGGCTTAGCGTTTTGGGGTGTTTTGTTTAAATGACTCTGTAGTTTACGGGACTTTCGTCTTTTTAGGTCGGTGAATTCGTCTTTGTCTCGCAGTATTTGTTGTCGTCTGTGTGCCCTTGACCAAATGTTAAATCCAAATGTTTAGGAGATTGAAAGCAAATGTTCAGAGTGGCTGTTCAGAATTGTGTATATGGGATCAAAAAGATAACTAGATGTCCCCAACTCAGCATTGCCCATGTTAAATCTTTTGTGCTTTCTGTTTGCACTATGGGCAAGCAACCATAATTGGAGAGAGAAATTCTTGGCATGCTTTACGACGGACGTGTTCAAGATATGTCGCTATTTGAACTGCGTCTGCACAATGTGGCAGTTTCTGAATGGTTGCAAGGTCTCTTACTGGAACTGCCTGCAGCTGTTGTTACCATTATTTTTGGATTGAACCAAATTTCCAAACTATCGCTTCATTGTTTATGCACGGCAGTCATCTGTTATGTGTGTATCCCAAAGAACAAAAAATGTTCCACTATCTTTGTTGGGCATAGGACAATGCAGTGCACTTCAAAAACAAAACTGGTTGGTTTTAGGAATTGTCTGGCCACAACTCATGTGAGATTCTGGGAATAGTCTAGTACACTGAAGTGTCTATCCTAGCCTTCTATACCAATTGGTGAAAAAATGGACCAAGCATGCTCAAATCACGACTCTGGATCAATGTTTTCTGGTGTGGGAAGTCGTCGAAATCGCTTACCGATCTAGTTCCAGTACAGCTGTTTACAGGATTGTGAGAGGCAGAAATGTTCACAGAGGGTTACCATAAATAGAGGCTCGGCGCCAACACCTCGAAGTTCATTTTAAGTTTGGCCTCAATCGTATTTGAGACAGTGGTACTACCTGCCGCTAGCATCTAGGCATGAAGCGTTTCAGTGGTCTTGTCACCGAATTGTAGCACTGTTGGGTGCATCATGTCAAAGTCCTAAAAACGTTCACCGGTGACCTGTATCTCTGCTTTGAATAGAGTATTTGAGAAGTGGTAGTTTAAATTTGTTTAGAAGTCGACTGTCATTACGGAGAGTCAAGGACATGTGTATTCATTTTCTCGCTAAATTTAGCGGGCAACTCGATGTCACACGGCGTCGGGTTGCAGGACGTTGTGATATCGCAGGGCACCACACTCGACACGGTGGCACAATGTGACCCAACGTCAAACAATGTGGTCCGTTGTTGTTTTTTTTGTTTGTCTGGGAGTAGATTTAGTTCATGGAGTGGCGACAAGACACAGATTACCATGAAAAACATGACTGCTTTCTTTCTTTTATTGCAAACAATAAAGCAGTTAATGAATGGTCCTTCAATGAGAAGTGAGGTGGATGTGGTTGTTGACAGTAGGTTTGGGTAGTTTTAATGGCACGCAATGAAGAGCGAACTTGGCAGACAACTGGCACATCATTGTTAGCATACAGGAGAAGCGGTACCACATTCAAAGGCCCTGGACAGTTCTTTGAAAAAGGTACATTGCGATTTCTAGTGACCAGATATCTCTCTCTCGTTACAAATCAATGTAAGTCGTGCAAAGACTCTAGGGTGCCTTGGCATCTGCTACTTGTACAACAAGCATTGGCACGGCGTCGTGCTGCCATCTTGTTGGACAGACTTAGCGTGTTGCGACCTGCTAAATCCTGAGCGGCAAGGTCGGCGCTTTTAGAGATACCGGCGGTCACGTGGACGTGTACAAATACTCCCACGGGTGTCGCCTCGGTACACGGACAGTCTTCGCGGGAGCTTTGCAACTTACCTCTCCACAGTGTCGTTTGAAACTGGAAGTTTGTCCCGACGGTCTTGGCTAGTCTTCTGTCGCATCACGCGGCAGTCGCAGTGTATAAAGGTGTGTCCTCCTGCGTGTCGTGTTTGGAACAGAGCAGTTTCTGTGCTTGTTTGCTTCTTGGGAGTGTTCTTTAGGACACTCTCGTAATCATGGTCCTGCTTCTGGAAGTGGCTTTCTGTGCGTTCCACGCGATCACACCGTTTCGGACAATAAATTGTGCAATCTCCAGGGTGGCTCTCTGGCTCGTCTTGGAAGCTGCGACTGCCACCAGTGCAAAACACATTTCTTGCGGAATAATTTGAAAGATTGGCACCTCTTTCATTAACCTTTTGACGGTCATCGCCGTACATGTACAAAGGTTTTTACATATCTGAAAGTGCCCACCAAAACGCGAAACTTGGCACACCGTGAGAGGTGTTGCTATTTGTTATGTATTTGGTGAACTATAAGCTTTATATTCACACGGTGTTTCGCTTTCACTGGTGGGAGAGCTGGCTTTTCGGATTCACACTTCTAACACTTTTGAAAACTTAAATTTGGAGGATGAGAGTTCGTCTGAAGAGGCTCCGTTAAGTGGCTCCAGTCGGGAATCTGAAGCTGCAAGAACATTGTGGAAGCAGATGCACTGAAATAAAGTCGAATGGCAGAAAGGTGACAACTTGTCGACTTCATTTGATGCAGTGTGCAAGCACTGTACATACTCCTGCTAAGTAATTAAGAAAAAGTCTGAGTGTTAATCCTTTCTATATACAATTTTTTTTTTTTGTGGAAACAACCCAACCATTAAAAACTTTTTTATAATATTTTTTGGGAAAAATAAATATCGCCAAAGGGTAAGCGAACCAGTTTCACAGTTTCTTTTAGGGGGAAAAAAAGCATCCAATTCAATCTTTGCCAGGAACTACTTTGTTTTCCATAGGAAGTTTTCAGTATATCATGAAAAGCAGTGAGTAAAGATTGGGTCATTGAAATCAGATAGCCATATTGATGTTACAAATTAGGACATGCTGCAGGCATTGAAGTCAATAGGAATTGTGCTAAATTATCCAATTGCCAAGGAGCATGCTGAAAGTGTAGTTATGCATGCTGCATATGCTGGCACCTGTAGCAGGAACCGTTCTAAAGCAACTCTTCTGCTTGCGTTCACAGGGGTGGATGCAGGAATTCCCTGGGGGGGGGTTCAGGTGTTGGTCAGTGTACCATTTGTTTAGGAACCCCTCCCCTCTCCCTCGTTTCACGCCCTAAATTTTACACATGCAGAAATCAAGAGGGGGTCAGGACATCCGGACCCTCCTCTAAATCCGCCCCTGTGCGTTCATCAACATTTGATTAGTGTTTTTTTTTTTACTTGGAATCTTTAAAGCAGTTAAGTCAAGTGCTTGCACTACGTGTACCTCCATTCTTGGTATTCTATTCTCCCTTGTTGCTTGGGTGATTGCAAGTTCTCTGCAGAAAGAAAAGATTTCCTCCTCACCAGTAGTGGCCATAGACTTGTTTCTATTAACATTTGAGTAACTGCAAAACCTATGCATCCGTGCGGCAAAGGCATGATCAATTGCTCCAAGAGTTTCATCGTGCCTTGTCGAGATTGAATCAAATTTAGGCCACTGGCACTTTCAAGGACTAACGTAACCTTTGCCGTCATGTCAATCAAACTACTTAAGAAGCATGTCTGGCAGAGACAAGGAAAATTATATATGAAACCATTTATTATTGCAAGAGCCTGCTTATAAAAAGCTAATAAATTATCCACAGGAAATAGACCAGAGTTGTAGTGTGTCCACACTCTTGTGGTGCAATTAAAATAGAGCAGCGTGTTAGGAGGCCACAAGCGCTTCCTCTTGTCTTCGAGCTTCCTTCTTCACTTTGCGGGGGGCTCTGAAACAGATCATGAAAAATGCAATTGAGCCTAAAAGAGCTTAACATGCGACATTGGAAGGGACTCGAGGAATTTAGGACCACCTTGCCTACCTTTTCGACTGAAACCACTTGACACTAAGAACCCCCCCCCCCTCTGTATAAAACAAAAAAAGGTAATGACATCTCCCTACTTCAGAGTACACATTTTATTTTTCACTTATCTTGCTTTTGAACTCGCCTACCATTATGACTGTCTCAAGATCGTAAATTTGTGTGCAGTCGTAATCGTAAATTCAAGTGCAGTCGAAGGCTAAGAGATTCAAACGCATACACACAGACTAAAGGTGCACTGTCACAGTGCACTTCCAGGATTTGATTGGATTAGCTGCGAAGAAGTGTTCTCCAAAGAAAGATGCTGAGAGTTGTGGTGTTGTGCTTGCAGCGTTTCTTCAATTGGGCAATCAGCTCGTAACCTTTGCAGTGCTCCGAAACCGTATGCATTCCCTCCACTCACTCCTACATTACACAAACATTTGTCTCTATTTTTTCGCTCTTCCGCACTCGCCTGTCTTCATGATCGTCCCAGAACAGCAAGCGGCACTGTTTAAAGGATGGCGATGCTCTTCCGTATAGAGGGGCTTCACTTGACGCCAGCTTGGAAATCTTGTGCAACTGCTTTTGGTGCATCATCCTACCACCGCACAAGTCTCGGAATACAAATGAACACTCGCCAGACAGGGTACGGACACCCTTTGGGCCCATTTACGACGGTTATTTGTCCGTAGGCCTTGCGCGACATTAGCTCGTCTGTGCACACAACATCTAGTTCTGTAAAAAGCTCATGGGAGATGCAAACAGATACAGCAACAACTTAGGACCCCTTGCATTTTATCAGCATGTCTCCCAAGATATTTTGTTGTTTTTTTCTTGCAAAAGTTAACTATGCATCGCCGAAAGCTCATTTTCCGTCCAAATGTAGCAATGCTGGTCTGAACCAGATGCCAAGGTTTTGGCACTAACTGTTCTCTTATTCAAAATTTATATAAATCATTTTCTGAAAATTTTTATGGGAAAATGGGGCTTGTTTTTGGTAACTGGTGCCATAGAGCTCCACGTATTCAAAAGGTCACCATTTTACCATTGAAAATTTCAGAAAAGCGTTCAGCGATGCATAGTTCATTTTTGCAATAAAGAAACACTGTTCTTTTTCTTTTTTTACACCTCAAAGATTTGAAACTGGTTGCAAACCTCGGTCAGCAATGTCTGGTAAGCCGACTTTAGCCGGCTCTCCCATGTCCTCCACCGGCACGCTGGGCAGCCCCAGGACGGCTTTGGCTTCCTCTTCGGCTTCCAGCGCCTCGAGCTCGGCCAACACCGCCTCGTCGTCTTCGGCCGTCAGCTGGCCGCTCAGCAAGTCGTCGATTTCCTACGCCACAAATGCAATGCCGATTGTAGTGCAGATGAGAATATTAATCTCGCATATAAAGGTAAGGTAAGCAGAACGGATTTGCTCGCGTCGCATGCTCAAGTCTGGTCATGCGACATCATCGGCCCAACGCGGTCCTGCAACGCACATCACGTCGCGCAAAGTCTCGTGACAAAGAGGGGAAACCTCCCCAGTGGGCCGATGACATCATCGGTGTGAGGTCGTCGCGTCACACTTTGTCGAAAAAGACAACTGCCCTTGAATGTAGTCCTCTGTGCACAATGCCCAATCAACACTCCGGATCAAACACCAAAGGAAGGCGACAAAGTTGAGAAAACGTTCGAAAGACGTCACCTTCTGCTTCTCTATGCCCTCTTGCGTCTCGTCCATGATCCGCTCGATCTCGTCCACGGACAGCATCTGCGCAGTGTTCGAAAGAAGCGGTCACGACTCAACGTCGCAGACGCAGCTTTTAGAGAAAGGGGCACTTGAGCGGTAGGTTTCATTTTGTACCATTAATAAGTGGCAGAGGTACTCCACATTTTAAGGTGAAACGGAGTAAAGCCGACCTGGAAAGTGCCAGAGCAGGCGTCGTAGGTGAAAACTGTTGTTTTAGTGTCCAACGAGCAGAGGCATGAGTATCTTGAAAGCCTTTACGCCTCTTCTGTTACTGGCCCATTACTCATAAAACTAGAGGAACATTCTCTCTAGAAAGCAAGACTCGAAGAATGCAGGCAATAAAATAATATTCCTTTAGCAAGTTTCCCTCCGAATCCCGTAACATCCCTCCAACTTGTCTCGGCTCACGAAATTCCGTGACAATTCTATGTTTTCACTGTTTCTACACCTACTGCTATCCATACTTTTTGCAATAAGGAGGGCACATGCGAAGTCATTCGAAGAAAAAACAGCACAATGCGTTTGACAACTGGCATTTCCGACCACGCCGTTTTGCGTCAAACGCCGGGGGCAGGTAAATCACTCGCCTGGTGCAGCTTCTTGAGAGATTCGTTGCCGACTTTCAGACCTTCGACGACCTGGATCTCGATCTGGGCGTACTCAATGTCGTGCGTCTGTAATCAATTGGGAGGAAACATTGCTGGTTACAAAACACCCTCACTGAAACCACTGGAAGCAGTTTCTTCCTTTTCACTTGTGAAAACCTATATCTTAAGCCAATGTCGGACAACTTGAATGCCATATCAAAAACAAACTTCCATAAAAAAAAAAAAATGCATGGCAACATTGTTTTTTTTAAACAGTTATTAAGTAAATAAAAAAGAAACCACTGTTGAGCTTGCCAACTGCTTTCAGTACAAACCAGGCAGTTGAAATGAAACTTCAGTTGACCAACTGTTGGATAAGAAGGGCATGGTGGTGAAAATGTGTCAATGAATAACCTCTAGCATTTATTCCAAGGTGAAGACAATAAAATATTAGCTTCAGTATAAAGTATGAGGCAGGCACGTAGCCAGGATTTTGATTCGGGGGGCCTGCCCATGACAAAATGCTGTATGAGGGGGAGGGGGAGAGGAAGCCCCTGCAAAATGGAAAATTTCAGGGGGAGGGGGGGCCTGGGCCTTATGTCTTCCCCCTCACTCCCCGGATACTTGACTGGTATGAGAAACATTTTAAGACTACTATATACTAAACAAAACTCTCTACTAGATTGTCTAAAGCATTTTCTTGAAGAAAAACAAAGCAGGACAGGAGACAACTAAATTACTTAGCACATTGTTTAAAGCTGGCGTAGTTAAATCCATTCCTTTGATTCAAACAAACTGACCTGGTACAACATCTTGCATGTGATGTTTACAAGCAGAGATTATGTTAAAAGTTAATGAATGAATCACCATTCTTTCAAGGTTGGTTAGCTGGCCATCTGTCTTTTCCAGCATCTGTTCCATGAAACGCTTCTTTTTGAGTAGCAGCTTCGCTTTCCTGCAACGACCAAAGAGAGTGGCATGTCATCAAACTAAGAACACAACATTAAACATGCCATTCATTCTCTATCCCGATTGTTTCTTTGTCGCCGGTGCAACCGTATCAAGCGTCCAGCCAAGCATGCGTGGAGCCATTCAGAAGCTCACATTCATCCGAGTCGTCAACAACTGAGGTTTATCACGGGGCCTGTCAGCCAGATTAGTAGCGTTCCTTCCCACAAACATTCTAAGACCACGTGGTGGTGTTCGCTCAAGCTGGAGCACAGGCTACACTACCGCACAAAAATGCAATGTTGCTTTCACACAGCACACTTCGTATTACTAACAATCCACGCAGGATCTCTCCGCTCCGCCTATTATATTGATGTTCCACAATCCTCTGCGACGCGTGTACTCCCACGTGTGGCAAGCTGCTGGCTGAACGAGACCATAAACAATGTTAAACGCATTTCCCTTCGTTTGCAGCTTAAAAAATTGGAAATTCTCGTTGCCAAACAGTATACATAGCTTGCACTGATGCCATATGGTTAGACATAAGGGGGGAAAGGGCGTGCGAGAGGGTAGCTTCCTTCAGAGCCACAAATAAGGGAAGAGTTTGGCCATCTATCGTCCCAGGTGACCTCTTGCTGCCTTTCGGCTCCTCCCACAGGAGTGACGTCGCGCCTAGCAACGCGGGACGCCGTGCGAGCGACGCGTGCCTGTCCGCCATTACCGACCCCACATTCCACGCACGCGTATTGCAGGGCCACGTGCAATTCTGTGTATCGACCTTCGTTGTTTTTTTTTTTTAGGTTTTCTGGTAAGAAAATGGTCGGCTGTTGTGCCGTAGAATGCTCCAACCACAGCAGTCAATAAGGTATTTTTTTTTAATGACTCCAAAAGAAGAAAATAAACTTCAAAATATATAGTTGATGAAAATTATTTGAACGCTCACAGCAGGCTTCGGACTTTTAAAAACAAAAGTGCTTGTTTTGACTTCATGTTTTTGTATATAGAATAGAGCTGTCATTACAGTTGCGATCATACACATACAGGTTTCTAAATAATGGTCAGTAGCTTTGATCCTATGGCACACGCTCTAGAACTATGGAAGCTATGGAAAGCCGTGCAAGTGCCTGGCCTCACGTTTGCAAATGCAGTCGTCTGCATCTCGACCGACACACGTGCTTGGTTAGAACAAAGATGGAGATGTCCGTCGCCAGGCGCTGAGCTGCCATGGCAATGTGGCGATTGAGGCCACACAAGGAGACCTTCGGTGGTCAATGTTTGAGACACGGGAGGCCTCCAACACAAGCTCAGCTACCGTGGTCGGCTTCTCAACATGAATAAAAGCCGATGGGCCTGGCGAGTGTTTGATCAGATCAGTCTCAACTGCATCCAGACTGGCTGGGTGAAGCGTGTCTACCATCTTCGCAAGAAGTACGTTTTTTTTCTGCCGAACCTGTCCAGGAGACATCTGTGACCAAGTAAGCCAGTGAGGTGAGAAGAAGCTGAGACAGCACACCGGGTCAAAGAAGCAGGCTCGAAATCATCTTTTCAATTCTACATCGCCACAAACCCAGTATAGAATGGGAGAGGTTCTACGACAACAGCTTGGGTAGCCGTCTCATGTTTGAGGGCCTGAGCGGGAGCGCTGCGAACACAACTATATCGACAGCAGTTTGACCCCTCGTTAGCGACAATACACTGTGGCACCTGCAACCGGGAGGAGGGGACACTCGACCACTTAGTCCTGCGTTGTCCGGGCTTGACGCCAACATGGGATGAGGCGCACCGCGTGCACAGCAACCAAGGGTCGATGAACCACAACAGAGGACAGAGCGCACTACCGACTCCCGTGCAGGTACCAGTCATGCTACAGCAGGCGCTGGGCTTCCATCCACCCACAAGCCATGGCAACAACAGCACAGAGAGGTGGATAGTCGATGCGACAAAGCGACGACTGCAGGATTGGCTGAGGAAAAAAATACTAATGGGGACACTAATTCAGCAGGCTGGGAACGTTAATAGGTGAACACCCGTTACAAAGGGCAATGCCACATGCATCATTATCATCATCATCATCATGCCGCGCGTCTGCCTCAGCCAGATAACATTTCGCGGCACCTTGCGCCAGTCCCTGTTACCTCGTGGGCGTCAAACGAAAGCGAGCGAAAAAAACATGACCGCGAGCAAGAAAGGAAGCGCATGCGCAAAGCGCCGTGAGATGGCGCAGCCAGTCTTTTCGGCTGGCGCTCCCGTGGCCCGCAAACTTCTGCTGCCGACTGTACAAGTAAAGACAGGACAGGCGCCAGTCTTTTACTTGTATTTCGCGCTGTTTCTTTGTGGTGAGCTTACTCTTTTCTGCCATCTTGAAGTAGCTTCTTCGCCAGTTGTCGCTCATTTTCTAGGCTTGTCACGATCTTCTTCTGGTACTGCTTGATCTTGTCTCGCTGCTGCTTCAATTGCTGGGAGGCAATAAAAGGATAATGGTCCAATGAGGGGCGTAGCCGTTTTAGGCAGTATGGAGACATCACAGCAGCAGCACTAAAGACTGGGAGGCCTTTATTACCTACCAGAACTGCCTTGTCATGTTCGGTGACCCTGCTGACTTTCTTGTGTTTCCCGAACAGGCTGCCCATCTTGGAGTGCTTTTGGGAAAGATATTTGGGAGTCACAAAGTTCCTGCAGCTCCCAAGTTTACGAGCGCCGCCATGTTATTGATAGCATTGCTGAAGCCGGCCGTGCATACGCAGCACTAGTCTCGGATTATTTCAAATATTTTATTTTCAGCAAATTCAACATTTTAAAATAAAGTTATAATTTGAAAGTAAATAGAATATATAATTGTTTTAATTTATTCACTGTTTATTATTATATTAAGAGGAGAACTTACTAGAAATATAGATAAATGCGTACACATCGATTTGTCTAATTTAGTGGAGAACTTGCGCCACCTAGCCACTGTTGAGCACACCATACCACATGCGCGACAAATACGGGCGCAGCGCGGTAGTTTCCATGGCAACTTGCGCGCACGCTGTGACGTGGCGGCTTGGCATAGGTCCATGTCACAGCGTCGTGGGCTGCTGCTATGGGAACTAGCGCGCGGCGGCCGTTTTTAGGGTTCAAAAGGCTCAAATTGTCAATTGAGTTAATGATGTTCCCATGCATGCAAGGTTTTTTGTGTTTTTTTAACCTTTACAGGTTTGTTTTAAAAAATCAGAGGACTCGTCGTCACGATATGTCAAATAATTACCTACATTTTGTAAATTAACTTTTGAATTAGTGAAGATAAGCATGGTTCCAATTAGAAACTTGCGCAGCGAAAACCACTAAATCCGTAATTTTTAGAAAGACTTTGAGTGCGTGGAGAGCGCGCTACTGCCCTGAAGTTACCAGTCGTGCAACAGGCAAAAGGCTAACGATGAGGAAACGCGAATAAGAGACGGAAAAACCACGCGACGCGTTTGCGCTCCTGTAGCATGCTTAGCTTTCTCCTGCTGCACGAGAGGCAACGTTAGCAAAACACTCAGTTGCGAAACTCGCCCTTGAAACCCGGACCGCTCGCGTCCTGCGTGTTTAACGTCCTATCTAGGGGTGTCGCGAACCGGCCGAGGTTCGAGTTCGACCAGGTTCGACTTTTTCGAACTTTTAGTGGAATGTTCGACGAACCTTGTATTGAGGTTCGACTCGTGTGCGCATGCGCGACAGGCTGGCCAGTTGGCTTCGGATTGGATGGTAATGGCTAAGGGATCATTTAAGGGCAGCGCTTATTGGTTATTTCAGTTAATACACTACAAAAAATTAAGTTATTAACTTCCTCAGTGATTAGAATTGGTTTCTTTTAATTGCAACTGTTCATAAAATAAAATAACCCTTTGCATGAAAAAAAATTCTCCAAACCTAGACATGCTTGTATTAAGGTCTGGCCACACTGTCCACGAAGTCGAACCGGTCGAATCTGGTGAAAAGTTCGAAGGTTCGTCGAACCGGTTCGACCCAGTCGAACCACGAAAGTTCGACCTAAAAATCCGGTTCGACAAAAGTTCGCGACACCCCTACGTCCTAACTAGGGGTGTCGCGAACCGGCCGAGGTTCGAGTTCGACCAGGTTCGACTTTTTCGAACTTTTAGTGGAATGTTCGACGAACCTTGTATTGAGGTTCGACTCGTGTGCGCATGCGCGACAGGCTGGCCAGTTGGCTTCGGATTGGATGGTAATGGCTAAGGGATCATTTAAGGGCAGCGCTTATTGGTTATTTCAGTTAATACACTACAAAAAATTAAGTTATTAACTTCCTCAGTGATTAGAATTGGTTTCTTTTAATTGCAACTGTTCATAAAATAAAATAACCCTTTGCATGAAAAAAAATTCTCCAAACCTAGACATGCTTGTATTAAGGTCTGGCCACACTGTCCACAAAGTCGAACCGGTCGAATCTGGTGAAAAGTTCGAAGGTTCGTCGAACCGGTTCGACCCAGTCGAACCACGAAAGTTCGACCTAAAAATCCGGTTCGGACAAAAAGTTCGCGACACCCCTAGATCCCATCCCGCCCATACATCAAAAAGTGCAGTGCTGCTAACTTTGTTTTTGCTGGCGCCGCTAAATTGAGATCAGAAAGTCACTAAACAGTCGCTAGACCTCGCCGCGGAAGTCGCTAAAATAATCGCTGAATTCCCAAAAGCTTATTAAACCCTTTTAAAGTAAGTGAATCTCAAATAATCATATCTCAGGTATTTTGTGTTTCTCTTAGCGAGTTCGTTTCACGGCACTCGTGTCCACGCGTGCCCACTCGCGGCGTAAAGCGAGTTCGTTTCGGCAGGCACTCCACGAGTGGTTGCACTCTCCGAGTTCGTTTCAGCGGCGGCACCCCACGCGTGCATGAACTCGCTGCACCGAGAAAATCGGGCGTGCGCCAAAATGCAATCCCGTCATGCCTCGCTCCGGCGAGGCGGCGAGGAGCGGGAGCAGACGACGAGGGTTCGTCTGCTACGATGTGTCGCGGAACCGAAAGGAAAAAAAGTAGATTTTCTGATAGAAATCGCGTCCCGCGGGCAACGGAATCAAACGCGAGCTTGAATTTTGAGCGTCTGCTATTTCATGAAGGAAGCAATTGACATCCCGTGCTTTATTTGCAGGTTTTAAGTCGCTCTGTTGCCGTACAGACGCTGAAATATACCAGTGTGTCAAGAAATGCTCAGAACAAACGCATCAGCGGCTTCCGAGATGTTTATCACCATCCGTGTGCGGGTGAAAAATTTAACATTTGTCGACAAAACTCCCCAGCAGAAACCTCTGACTGCCCAATAAGCATCAGAGAAAGCTAAACATAGTGACTCTACCCGAGGCTTGGGCAACATCATCATGTTTAACATTTACCTACGTCAGCCAACTTGCCCCGTCGTATTTTGTTCGAGAAAGCTCTCGTTCTCGACGTCCTCACCAAGGCTAATATGATGATCAGATCCACCTGTAATGACGATCGAAATCGAAAGTCCCACGAAAAGGTTTGCTGGATATTCCAACAGACTAGTTTTAAGCCGTACCCTTTCAGTGGTTCACGCATAATACCATGCTCAAACGGATCAAGCTTCTGCTCGGACAGCTTCATCAGTTTTCTTCAGTGTAAACGGTTATAAGAATTGAAAGATCGCAACCAGCTGCTTTGTAGACAGCTGGGTGCGGAAATTTACGCCGTCTGTAACTATCTCTACGGCAGCCGAGTTGCTTGAAGTCATCGCAGCTATAAACTACAGGTTGCAGCGTTCAACGTTTGTAGATAAACGTTGGTAGTGACTGCACTCTCGCATCCCCACCCATCACTCCGAACAGAAAGGCGCTAGTTTCGGTTTGAGGTCGGTACCTTTTCTACAACATAGATGGCGGCAGCATCAGTCTTCTGCACTCGGTGCATTTGGCGAGTTCGTTTGAGTCCAGTTCTCCGTGCAACACTCTGCGAGTGCGATGCATTCTGGGAGAGAACTCGAACGGTGCCAGTGCGTGTGAAACGAACTCGCTATCTGCTGTCAGCCGGTGCTTCCCGAGATCAGAGTACTTGGTCTCAAGTTCACAGCTGCAATATTTGCACTTGGTAACTTTTGTCCCACATTTCTTGGTCTTGCAAACCAGCCAGTTGCACAGCATAGGATCCTTGAGCCATTCATCTCTGAATTTCTGGCTGTACTTCACTTTCGGCATCTCAGGATCGAAACGCGAACCGGAGTTTTAGAATCCGGAAACGATGCAGCGAGGCTAGCTGCAGCGGCTGCGGCTCTTGGCCGGCGGTAGCAATCGTTTGGCGGAGAGTACGTGCGTACGTGGGCGCGGGAGAGATGGTCTGCAAAGCTGACAGTATTGACATTTCTTCTTAAGCGCGCCGCTAAATTGAGCATATATCCAAAGCAACCTCGGCTAGAGAAGCAAAGAGGGTTTAGCCCGCGAGCATCTCTAAAATAGTTCAAAATAACAAGATTACGGTTGAACACCAAAGTCGCTAAAAAAGTCGCTAGCCGCTAAATTAAAAAATATCCGTCGCTAAATGAATAGAAAATCGCTAAATCTAGCGACAAAATCGCTAAATGGCAACACTGCAAAAGTGGTCCCAATCAGTGGCAACAAATGACGTCACACAAGCCGGAGTGTCATGCTGTTGACTGTCGCGATCCTGGCGGTTGGCCGTAGAAATGCTGGCGAAAAGCACGAGCGAACGCGAGTGTCGCTGTCGTCACGGCGTTCCAACTTCCAGCTGCTGTAGCTTCCGTGCACTGTCACAGTGAAGAACGACCTGCAGCAGGACAGGCGTCTGCCATAAATACCACAACTGTTAGGACGCCGCCAGGATCGCGACCGGCGACAGCATGACACTTCTATGACGTCATCAGGCGGAAATGGAGGGACCACTTTTTTGGAGGCGGTAAACACACCAGTCGGAGACGCGCTTCAGGCACCATAACCAACGTTACTAAAACCCTCAGTTGGGAAACTCACCCTTGAAACCTGGGCCGCTGGCGTCCACCGAGACCGAGCTAAATACGATAACAGCGCCACCCTTTATCGACGAGTTGAAACATGAAAGTTGCTTTACATAGATACTGCGAGATGGCCCTAGCGAGATGGCGCCACCAGCCCTTGCCCGACTCGACGTGCAGCCGTGCAGTTCCCAGAGTGGACACTCGCGGCAGGGTTGCCAGGTTGGGCTATTAATAGCCAAATTGGGCTACTTTGTCATGCATTTGGCGTCGAAATTTGGCGGTTGGCTATGTGGCTATTTTTGGGCTATTTCAAATCCTAACGCGGCACTTTTTTTTTTTGCTTGGTTTAAAGTAGATGTACAAAAGACACTTCAGCATGGACACAAAGCGACAGTCCACCCTTTCTGGATTCCCGCTTTCAGGGATTTTCTGCGTGAAGATTCGTGGGCGTGATGCCAGAACCTATTAGCTCAAGTGAGCTACCGTGACCTAGATTCAGCTCCGACGACATCGCTTTTGTATTAATTGTGGCTTATTTTATGCTCCCAAGTTCTTTCTGCTTCCTACTGGCGTCTCTTATTTCCTCGAGTTTCCCACCATCCTCCTACAGGAAGCACCTCATCCGAGGAAAAATGTATACTAAAGGCAACTCAAGACATCCTGCAGAATTTGATGTCGCCCGATAACGCGTGCTGTACCGGATATAACAAAGGAGGCTTTTCCGCGAAACATGGAAGTTTCTTAAAGCACAATGAGCCATAACAAAAGACAACAGATTTGGGACAATGAATATTCCGAACAAGGCCAAGATCGATGCGCAGGAGCAGCCCTGTTTCCGTTGCTATCCGAGCTTGCCATCGCGCTCCCGACACTGCCCATGTCGAATGCCGCCGTGGAGAGAGTATTCAGTCACGTGTCCCTCACAAAGTCAGGCCTAAGGAAGAACATGTCCCTTCCAACTCTTCAAAACGTCCTCTATGTAAAGTTTGCTTTCCTTGGGAAGAACGAGTTCTGTAAGGACATCAACCCTACTGAAGAAGTTTTTGCCCGTTTTAACACGGAAATCATGTATGAGGCGAGTAAGCCGGGCACGAGCGAGTGCTTCATAACTATGTGACTGCAAAAACGCGTGTGGAAAATTTTTGTACTTTTGTGTTTGAAATAAAACGTTCAATACATTTCAAGATGTCGTAGATCTTGCAAGCTGCTCCTAAACCCTAGATATGCAGACGCAGTGCCTTCGAATTGAGCTCGCACATTCGAGCGCACGATTTTTTGGGCTCTGCAGAATATGGCTACTTTTGGGCTACATAAATCTCTTGCATTTGGCTACTTTTGGGCTACACCACATGTCTTTTGGCGGGTTGAACTAGAAACTACCTGGCAACCCCGCACTGCGGGAGAAATGGCGGCGTTGCGATCGCCATTAGCTCGGGTCTCGAGTACGGATCGGAGCCACTTTTTTAAAGCAGGCTCTATGGCAGTTTCCCGACTGAGTGGTTCTAGTAACGTTGACCATAACCAAACTAAATGCGATAACAGCGCCACCCTTTAGCGACTAGTTAAAACAAGTAAGTTAATTTATTTTGCTACTGCGAAATGGAAATTCGAGAGGGCGCCACCGGCCCTTGCGTGACTCGACCTGAGCCGATATATGCAGACGTGCAGTTCCCGGAGTGGCCGCTGCGGGAGAAATAGCGGCGTTGCGATCGCAATTGGTTCGGTTCTCGAGTACGGATCGAAGCCACTTTTTCAAAGCAGGCTCTACGGCAGTTTCCCAACTGCAACTCAAGAAGGTAGGGCGAGGGGAAGGAAGGCCAAGGAGGAGGATGCAGACGGAACGCTGGAGACAGGAGGAAGTTTTCCCCTCTTTTCTCCAGCGTTCCGCCTACTTCCTCCTCCCCTGCCTTCCTTTCCCTCGCCCTACCTTCTTGAGTTGTAACCTACTACAGTAACGTTGACGAGAGGTAACTTTAGCTCTCCACCGTGCTTCCAACGTGCTCCAAGTCTTTCTGAAATGAACTGATTTAGTGGTTCTTGATGACTCTCAGCAAGCTTCAAATTGGAACCATATGTTTATTTTTGCTAATTAAGTTAATTAAGTCATTTTAGTTAATTAGCCCGCTTGTGATGATTAGCTTCCTACATTATGTCCAGCTAGTGCATTATGCTACACGGCGGGACCAAGCGGAACCAAGTCGTCTGCTGCGATAACTCACCTGCAAAAACTGTATTAGTGTAGCTATAACAACTTTTTTTTCAAACAAATTTGTAAGGATATAAAGAAGAAAAAAACACCCCGTGTATATTACGTTTCTCTCTTATCACTGCTTTCATTGTGTTCCTTGACAATTTTATTTGAGACCATCGGATAGACGACCGCACAAGTGATTATTTTAAAACCGATATCGGAGATGCGAACGCAGCAAAACAACACTTGAACAAGGCGATCGATGCAGCTTGTCACTGTTGCGCCCAAGGTGTCGGTCGAGTTGAAAATGAATAAAAACCCGATTTCACCGCACCTTCGTCAACTTGGTGACTTTCGCTCGCGCCACCTTAGTTATACACACCTACGCTTTTTAGACATGCATTGCGTATTTCAGCGCAAAAAACGCTCCACTGTTGTTGTTTTTTTTGTAAGATTTTTGTGGTGAAAGAGTTACGTAATGACCGTTTTACGTTTCGGCAACCTATAATTACGACCGCGTTTGTTCCTGTTCCTGAATCCTGAAGGTTCCAGATCATGGTAACTCACAAGATGAGAAACATGGTTATTCTGTTTCACACTGCATAACATCACACGAAGACCGCGGACACTTTACAAATCAGTATTAAAAGATCCATGTCTTTCAAGATACCTTCCTAGGCTCGGTTTATTATTTACACGTTTCTTTTCTCGTGATTTGTTATTCGCCGTTCCTACCGGCTACTGCAAAATCTCATTGCCACGAGCGATAACTAGATGCTATGGAGTCGCCACGCAACGTTTCTCTTGAACTGACAACATGTGTGCATACATAAAATAAAAAGATTCACCCCTATATAACCGAACAATAGATACACACTTCAAGAGGGCCAACGATTTTATATCGGATATTTTCGTTGCATGTAATAAAACAATGAGCTTCCTTCGATGTTTTGTTCCAGTTTATAGCACCACGTAAAGAGTCGTGGGTAGCCTATGGTTGTCCGGAACGTCAGCTCTCGCGATCGCATAAATAAGAGCCACGCCCCGCCAATGCGTGTTGCACGCTAAGTATGAAACAGAGTAGGTCGTTCTCAATCCATAATTACGTTAACAGCAATCTTTGATAGAAGAAACAGAAGTGAGGCATCGTATTATTGCCCTGTCCACAAAGAACAAACAAAAAACTTGACATCATTATAATAATAAACCGTGACGTTCGTGAAATGATAGAAGTCAAACCCGTTATTCCCCCGAAACATCGCACAGGAGGCCCCGCCCTTGCTTCAATTCACTCATTAATTGGAGCATCTGAACGATCGAATCACTTCTATTCGTTGCCTTGGCACCCGCTGTGGATCTTCTGAAACTTAAAGGGGGGGTGCAACGATTTGCCAAACTCCATCGCGGGGTTTGCAGAAGATGAATGCCGTGGACAGCTCGAGATGATCTCCCTGTATGAAAAGAAAAACAAAGGGAGGATATCTTGGGCAATTGTTTCTTAGGCAGTTTAACACTGGGTGCTTGTGGAGTTGGATGTCATTTATGTATAAATGTTCGAGTAAGAAATTATACCAGGGATTTTCCCTCTGTGCAGAGCCGCAGAGCCCCGGGCAGCCTCCGCAGGGGTCACCCGGCCGGGCTCAGGCTCAGCGAAGACGCGCAGCTTGTGGGAATACGCTACGTATACGAATGCTTTCCCATTCCTACACGTCCTTTGGAATGTTTAAGTCAAACTGATACTGTTTCGTGCAATCTCGGGCAGAAACAGTTTTACCTCATAGGGTGTGTCAAGGTATACGCTTCAGTTAGCTACAGACAGTCAACCAATTGCACACGAGTGTGACCGCTTCTCTTCGTAGACAGAAGTTCGCCTTTATGGACGTTTTTGACGCATTCACATTAGAGTCTACGTTCCGTCGGGGACAATAGGGAGTTTTAGTAGATCGTTTCCGCTGTCCCGCAGCGCTCTCCGCAACCCGCTACGAGATCCAGGTTTCTTCAGTCAAGGCTAGCGGCGCGCAGGAGCAGGAGCGGCTTCTTCGTTGCGGAGGGCTTAGCGGAGGGGGAAACACGGTCTACGAAAACTCCCTAATATTACTTAACGCTGAACGTACCTTGACGTATCTGTCATCGGGAATAATCTTGTACTTCCCCAAAATCTTGGCAAACGTCAGCTTTAATTGCTGCTGAACGAAGCGCATGCCAACGCAGTTCCGTGGTCCATGGCCGAACGCTTGGAATGCCATGGGATTGAAATTTCTTCCGTTAGCGTTATTAAACCTGTAACAAACAACAACGAAAAAAAAACGTGGCTAGTTCGCTTACCTAAAGCATCTAAAACCTATAATTGCCTGTATTTTACTCTATTATTTCCAATTATCCTCAGCAAAATTAATATTAAAAGAAACTGACTTTTTAATTAGTTAACTTAGGACCATGATTTTAGGGTGTGCTTTAATTTCACGTTTTTTGCGCTCTGGGAAATGTTCAAATTTTAGCTGATGATAAAAAAAATTTTCATCCTGAAATGATAAAAACAAGAAATAGTTGGCGTCATGCTCTAATCAAGCTTATTCAGTTTTCGCTTAAGAAAACAAACACTAGAAAGTTCTCGTTAGTCTGGCTAGTGCACGTTTATATTATGAAAAGCACACCATACCTCTCTGGCCGAAATGTCTCAGGGTCGTCCCACAGCTTGGGGTCATGGTGCATTTGATACACAGGGATCAAGACGCTCATTTTGGCCGGAATCTTGAGTCCATTGTATAGACGCTCCTCCTCAGACTTTCTGGTGGTGAAACTGCTTGGTGAGCAAAGTTAATGTAATTAATAACCAACATTTTGTTTTACTTCACCACAGTTGCTTTTATGTTAGGTATCTACAGCTTTACTTTCTTCTGTCTACACGGTTCTTTGTGCAGTGAAAGTAGGCGAAACTGGTTATCTGAATACCGTTCATTGATTTTACGCTTATTTTGGTTGCGGACTTTCTGTGGAATTTTCGTTCTTGTTTTTGAGTTCGTTCAATATTTCTTAAACATTTAACCGCTATATAAGAATGTTCATATGAATTGTTTTCAGAACATTCTCATTTTCATTCAAGTAATTGAGTATATCTCCAGGGTCGCCGGAATAAATGAGGCAGTAAGTGTTGAATTAGTAAGTATAGCACGCATTGAACTGTTTAGTATCATGTCTTTTTAAAGATTTAAGTTAGTTTCACAAGGGTTCGCTCATCCGCTAAATTATGGCACAATTGTATTTCCAAGCTCTGTCACAGCACATTGTAACGCGTGTGTTGCCTTCATTTCACTAAACGGTGATGAGGTCTACAGCGAGAAGTTGGACTTTAGAAGAGAGCGTTCCTGGATTCATTGTGACAATTTCAAAGTCGTTAAAACAGTTCTTAATCTCCCGCGAGCGTATCTTTCCGCAAATCGTCCTTCTGTTCGCACAACACTCGACAAACAATTCATGCTTTGAGAAGCGTCATATGACGTAGACAAAAGAAGGCCTTCCACTGTGAAACAATAATATAGTTAAATGACAACATAACGAGAGTTCACACAACCTGACCAACGGCGGATATATTCGGATGGTTTCCAGGATCACTTGATCTAGGTATTCATTCCTGAGAATTCTGGCAACGTCCATGGATCCCTGAAACCACACGAGGATTGAGGATCAATTGTAACTCGCCCTTACTCAGTTACTATTATATATATATATATATATATATATATATATATATATATTCTCCGGGGTGAAGAAGCGCAGAAATATTTACGTCTGTGTTCATTGCTGGGGTGACTTCGGTCCGGAGACGCTCCTGTACCTCTGGATACATTGCCAGGAGGAAAGCCATACATGACATCAAGGAGGGTGAATTGTCGTAACTGTACGCAAAAGGACACAACTTATTGTTTAAAAGGGCACGAGATTTTTTTTTTTTTACTAAATACTTTGTGACGTGTATAACCAACTGATATGTGCAATAGCAGAGTACGCCCAAGTAACATAATTCTTTGGGCTACATTTTTATTTTGGCAACATGGATTTGTAGAAGCCCCGAAATGGCCAAGGTATAACCAATTTTGATTATTTTGTTTCCATAGTTTTGGGCATTTTGGCAGAAAAATTGCCAAACACGTACTAGAGTTAGACTTCAGTGCCTGCTAGTTCGGAATTGTCACCTGGCTTCTTTGGTCTTTAGTTTCCGAGCAAATATCGGAATGGATAATTATTTCTAAAAGTTCTCTTTTCGCCTGGCAACATGAAGCCTACATTTCTAAAGTTACCGAACTTCACTGACGGTCGTTCGGTTGATACGCGTCATCTTTGACTCATTTCAAATCCATAGAAAAACCATAGCGAAACCAATAAAAAATATTTTTATTGGTTTCGCCTTGGGGAGACACCTAATATAACTAGCCTCATGTTAGGCCCACGTCAGGCTTCTAGATTGCCAAACTTCGGGCAAGTTAGGTGTTTCTTCCAAGTTCTGTCTGAGACGTGGTTTCTACATTGTGGGTCACCGATGGGTCACGGCAATTCTGCCCAGCACAGAGGTTGGTCATGGCTAAAAAGGATCAGGTGCAAAAGACTGCTTTTCCGCCGTTCGTTCTTTCTCGAAGACGTCGCTCACGCACTACACAAAAGGGCCGAATATTCGTGGCCGTACGCAATCTGGCATATATGCTGCGCTACCCACCGCGGTGATCCACGAGGCGTTGAATGTGTAAAGGTTTCAGTGAACATAGCAGCATTGATCGGACTATGAATGTAACTAGACCAATCTTTTTCGCTGCAAGGCGCGCGGACATCTAATAGGAACACTATAAAATCGCTTTGGCATGCACCGACAACGCTCCGGACATGCGCCTCGAAGCGTGCGTAGTCGAACGCGCGAAGCGTTGATTTCCCCATACTATTGTCCGTTTCGCTTTACGCCGTTTGACAATGCACTTTTGGTACGGCTTGATTCTTTCCATCGGACCGTAGCGTCATCTGTGGCCGAACATGAAGTCAAATAGAGTAAAAAATATTTCCACAATACACCATCTACTAATGCCTGACTCTTTCATCAACAACTACGGTGAAACGATCAAAACGACAAGAAAAAAAAACGGTTTGACACAGGTGTGTAATTTGCACTTGGACATGGAGCGTTTGAGTTATTATGCTCGTAAAGTAACAGTATAAGTGTTATAACGGAAGCATCACGACAGTTCTACGTCCGGATCTTCCGGCTTCCGAGCGAGTAGAAACACGTGTCAGCTTTACGAACATGTTGACGACTGCGGTTTCCGTTCCGTGACTATAG
Source organism: Ixodes ricinus (assembly GCA_037355805.1). NCBI lineage: Eukaryota > Metazoa > Arthropoda > Arachnida > Ixodida > Ixodidae > Ixodes > Ixodes ricinus. The sequence goes on along the minus strand of JAZHYW010042478.1, from coordinate 33,055 downwards.
CTAGAGCTACAGAGTACATGCTCCGGTCTAGCTGGAACTATAGAATCGGCAGCAACAACGGATATATTATGTTATTGGCTGGTACTAGAATCGAATGAAACTACATTTTCATCGAATATATTTTTTAATAAAGAAATCACGTATTATTACGTTCGACAAAAAGTTCCTCGTTAAACCAATGTGAGCACAGCGAACCTTTAGTGCTTGAAACTGAGGTTTGATTGTAGTTTTCAGATAGGACAATATAGAAATTACATGATTGCTCCAGCTATCGCATTCGATAGATTCAACCTGAACTAGAAAAAGAAATACACACTGATATTTCTTATTGAATAATGTCGGACATATTAAGCTTTTAATTCCTAGAGATAAAATAACAATCACCGCACGGAGAAACGAATAAGTACGGATGCTGCGGCAGCTTTGAACATCCTGAAAACTACGAGCCACGGGAAGTGGATAAGCGTTTTGTTTTCTGCTATCGAGCGACACAGGGTTTATACGGAGAGCAAGTCGTCTGCTCCTTCCACAGGAGTTGCGCGTCCAAAAGACGCCGAGCTCTGATTCTTAAAAACCCGTCTCGTCTCAGTGGGTCCTACTCGATGGCAAGTGTGCACGAACGGGACTTAACCGGTGGTTTTGTTAGTCGTCGTTGTCAGCAGAAAGACGCGGTTCCGACAAGACGAAAAATACTCAAGATGGCGATGACAATACGGAAGAACGGGACCCAAAACAATAATCTTCCGTTGGATCCTGCGACGCACGGGAATCCAGGGAGACGATATTGCTGACAAAGTCGCCAAAGAACGTAATCGTTTTATCCGTTCCGAAAACGCGAACCATTATAAACGAGAACACCCATACTCCGTTGACGCAAACATTTGGAACATTGAATGTGACCCAACAGCCACCATAAAGGAGGGAAAAATGGCAACTAAAGAGACAACTACAAACAGACATCCTGAAGAACAAGAATCCATTCCAGTGAGCAGATAAACATCGAACAGTTATTCTGAGAAGGGTAAGGACTGCCTGCGTGATATCTCTGCACCTTCTCAAGAAATGGGAGACACGAGACAAAAATTAGACACAATTGACGCCGGAGCCACCTTCGGCAGAGAAAGGACGTCAGCCAACACGGACCACCTTTTATGAGATTGTAAACAATTCAGATAAAAAGGAAGAGATGTAACGCTTGCAAATCTAGACTCAGGCCAAAAGATATACAAGCGTGGTTAAAGCATTCGGGTGGTTCCGAAAGAAGACTCCAGCTGCTCGGATCCCTAGTCTCCCATTGGGAGTAGACTGGCCTTAGGAAAATGTTGGAATTTTTCTGTCTTGTCAGGATATGCTGTAGTGGAACCGCATCTTTATTTTTAGAGCGCAGCTCTTAGGCGCCCGTTTCCGGCTTGAGCGCCGTCGCCGTCGGCGTAACCACGCGTTGCATTATGGGACGTTTCCCATAATGACGTCACATGTGACGTCACGTGTGACGTCGCGACGACGTCACGAGTGACGTCACAAGGGTCACGAGGGGGAAGAGGAGAATTTTTTTCTGCTAAATTTAGCGGGAAAAGGTTTCCGCTAAATTTATCGGAAAAACTTCCACTCTAAATTTAGCGGAAAAATTTCTCCCCTAAATTTAGCGAAAAATTTCCCCGTAAATTTTACGAAAAAATTTCACCGCTAAATTTAGCGCAAAACCTTCCCCACTAATTTTAGCGGAAAAATGTCCCCGCTAAATTTAGCAGAAAAGTTTCCCCGCTAATTTTAGCGAAAAATTTCCCGCTAAATTTAGCAGAAAAATTTCCCGCTATATTTAGCGAGAAAATTTCCCCGCTAAATTTAGCAGGGAATGTTTTCCGCTGAATTTAGCGGGAAATGTAGTGAAAACTTCCCGCTAAACGGGAGAAGAGTTAGAGAGGAGGAGGAAGGGAGGAGGGGCATAACCGCCCCACAATAACCTCACCCTCCTCCTCCTCAAGAGCTGTGCTCTTATTCGGCATTACAAAAAATTTTAAACGTCTTTAATTTTTTTTTTTTAAGAATAAATTTACTTTTTCTTACACAGCTCACACGAAGGCATTTCGGAATGAAAAACCACACCTTTTCTGGTTCTCCATCATCGGCAGCAGAAGATAAACAAACAACTCTATTTGGGTGTTTTGGTACCGGGAATATCTAGTGGCTTTATAGGCACAACTCCTGAGAATGTCTTTCTGCTTGCTTCGAGCTTTAGGAGGGAAAAAAATTTTAGGAATGCTTAAAAAAAATGAAAGGTGGCGCGCAGGACCCTGCTTTTAGAGAGCGCTTTTAGATGATTTAAGAACAATTTTTTTAAGTCTACCAGAGGCTGTGGAATCATAAAGCTAAAATTGTATGGAATATTCTGTGGAAATATCAGGACGTGACAGTTATATTGAAACACTGATAAGTTTGCCAGCTCAAAACCACTTTGAAGCGCTCAAAAGACCAGAAAGATTAGAACTATGAACATCTTCGGAAGTTGCTTGCTTACCCATCAATCAGAGCGCTGTGTATGTTTGATTGGATTTCGACAAGGCTCAGAAATTCTCTTTTTCTTTGTTCCTCTTCAGTTGATCATCTGTGAAAAAGTACCAATTTAGGATTTATCACAACAGGCCTATTGCAGAAAGTTTAATGACTTGCATGAATATTGACATTAAAGCTTTAACAAGAGTAAGTACAAATTACCCCACTTGAATGAAGCCAATTATTAAAAAGTACTACAAATCTTACGACACTTACATTTTAGGCTTTCATCGCCATTGCTCATTGAAAGCCGTTGATTATTGACGGATCCACCACCATCAAACTTGGAGGTTAAAAGCACATGCAGCAGGTCATCGTGGCTCTCCTAAAATCACACATGTGTGTGTACAAATAAAAAAAAAAGAACGTTATGACTGATTAAAAGGTAAGATGATAAATATATCAAAAACAACCAAAGTGCAAATCCTGTATGTAGATGGTTGAGCGTGTTGGTTTCTAATTTACGATAAGGAAAGAGGGACATTGAAGACAAACAGACAAGGCAGGCTGTCTTGTCTGTTTGTCTTCAATGTCCCTCTTTCCTTATCGTAAAAAAATGCGAAACCTAACGCCGTAAAGTATTTCTTATTGTACTACGTCTATGATCACGTTCACTGAAATAAAATTTTCTAGTTCCATCATGTCTGCAAGCTAACGGTTCCAAAGAGGAAAGTTTTGGCACTATTTTATTTCCACCTAATCACGTTGTTTGTTAGCAACAGCTTTACCTCCCTTGTATTTTTCGAAACTGCTTTATCCTTCGGTAGTCCTCGAAGCTAGAAAACAAAAATGCCAGGCGAGCTCTTGATGCACAAACATTTGGGAGCGTTCAGCAGAGAGCTGGGGTACAAAAACGCAAACAAAAAGAAATGAAGCGGAGGTGTTTATGTCCGTTCTATTTCTCTCTGTTCTGGGAAGTTTTGTAGTTGAGGAGGATGAGATGGAAGAAATAAAATTACAGGAGGACACTCAAGACTGCTTTTGTGTAGGAATTAAGGCGAAAGTATTATAGCCCACGGGAGAAATGTTTTTGAGTAATGTTTCTACTCGTATTAAAGTTTAGGGCGACGTATAAGACGACGTCGAGGACGACGTCCTAGAGATCGAGCACGGATGAAGTCCGAAGTGCACCTTTTGCACACGGCGCTCCGGCGGTGACGTCACGCTCCCGCACTTGAGAGTGAGCGGCGCGTGTTTGATGACGTATTTTAATGGCCATCTTTCGGGCACAACGACGCCGCTTTTTAGCGTAATGGGACAAGTAGGTCGTCCTAGAGGTCCAGGATGACCTCTAGGACGACCTCAAGGACGGCGCCAAGGACAGCGTCGTCCTTGAGCATACGATTGAGCGGCGCGTGCCGCTCAATCGTATTTTATGGCCCTATACGCCGCTCTTTCGCTCAATGGGAGAAGAAGGCTTTCGCCTTAAAAAAGGATAAGAAAGATACAGACCAATAAGAGCGGAATACTTCTCTGTCAAGAAATGGGGATTCCAAATGGGTGGTGGTTGTAATGAAACATTAGGGTACCTACTGTTGGAAACGATTCACTTTTCTCTTTGCCTTTCAATAAATATGGGTCTTGGAATAACTGATCAACATTTGGTATTCATGTTTTGTATCTTAAAATTTTTACGAGTCTAGAATTATTTCCGTCGCTCCTAGTACATTTTAAGAGCCCACCGTTTATTTTTTTATTTTTTAGACAATTTTTTGTTAATACACTAAATCTAGTGTGTCAATAACGATGTACAAAAAACGTGAGGATTTTGCAGTCTCAAATATGTCGCAGCACACATATGAGGGTCGTGAACTTTAGAAGCACTTGAAAGCTTACCGTTGAACTCGACAACCGCTCGCAAATTAGTTCGTAAACTTGTTCTTGTATCTTGTCTGCTGAAAACTTCATGAAATGTCCTCTCAAGAATAGAAGGCCTCTCCACAAAAAGGGAAATTCCGGAAATGAGTCTAAACAGATAAACATTTACACATTTAGCAACCGCACTTAGGCTGTAGACACCGAGAACGTATGTGAGTGGTTCATTTCGCTGATTTAAGTAAAAATAAAATTAATATTAATAATAATACATTTTTATTTTAATAGAATATGGCGGTTGGACCTAAGGAAAAAAGCTTAGGTCCCTACAATGGTCAGCTGCAAGCGTGTAGGAAATATAAAAAAAGGTATACACACACAGAAAGGAACAATCGAAACATGCATTTAGCCTATCAAAGCACAAAAACAAAAATAGAAATCACGTGCTAGAATACAAGCGCAAATCTTTGAAATTTTACAGTAAAAATCTTCGTCATTAAAATAAAAAGGATATAACATATGTAGAAGTGCAAACTTAAACATTTGAAATCCCTAGTTCGTTCGCTGAGTGATCATCTTCCTCTTCTCTGTGCAGCGAGTGCGGTATGCAAATGAATTTTCCTCCAAAGATGCAAGGTTTTCTAAATAAACATGAGCCTCTTATTTTTTTCCTTCTTGAAACGGACGCATAATCTACATTCATATAACTTGTAAATAGTAATCATCTTAAAGCTCCAAAATATTTCAGCAGTGTGAGCGTCATAAGGAACATTACATATACGCCCCTTAATATATATATTTTTGTAGCAGAATCATTCTTTCAATATTGGTCAGAGTTGATGAACCCCAGACTAGATGGCAGTATGTTAAGTCATAGTAAAACAGAGAGTTGTAAAGGAACCATTTAACATTCGTGGGGAACAAAAAACTGTAGTGATTTAGGGTCCCTATCCCTCAGGATAGCTTTGGAATAAGATAATTTAAATGGCAATCCCAGGACGTGTTCTCATTAAAAAATATTCGTCGGGAGTTTTGAAGGAGCTGACTACTTCCATGGGACAGGAATTTAAACTTATTTATTTAGATAGCACAACCGACTTGTTTTTTGTGACGAAAAAAGCCGATTTTGTGTTACTAATGTTTATTTTTAAAGAGTTACTATCACAGCAGGATTTTTTCTCGAATAAAGTCAGGTTAGATATACCCATTAAATCATCAGTTGTTTCGGAAGGATATATGCTTGTATCATCTGCGTAGCAGACAAATTTCGCTTCTTTATTAACGTTAATATTGTTTACGCATAAGTTTAAAAGAAGTGGTCCTAAAATACTTCTTTGTGGAGCAGCCGATGTGATAAATTTTATTGTGGAAGAGTAATTGTTCACGCATACATGTTATTCACGATATTGTAAGTAGGGCCTTATAATCAGTAGTGCCTGACAACGAATACCATAAATTTCAAGTTTTTTTTAATAAGATACTTTAATTGAGACAGACAAATGCTGTCATGAATTTTAAATACGACCTTAGTACTTTTTTCAATCTTTTTTTTTCGAAATGAGTTTTTTTATTAAGTAATGCTGCTTCAGTAGGACAATTCTTTATGAAACCAAATTGAGAAGATGTAATATTTTGTTTGAAGACCTTACTGAACGGTGATAAAGTATTTTCTCTAAATCTTTAGAAAAAAAGCGGGCAATATAGAAATGGCCCTATAATTGCCTAGCTTATTTAATCGCATGTTTTGTATAAAACAGAAACTTTTGCTACTTGCATTCCTTTAGGAAATACACCCGCTTCAAAAGAAGGATCAAATATGTGCGTTAAAACTGGAGCAATTATGTCGATGGCATATTTAATTGGACGAACTTGTATGGCATGAGCATCACAACATGCGGTATTCTTTAGTTGCATGCATAACAAGATTGCTGACTTCTGAGCTGATAATTGGCTCTAAAAATGAAATTGCAGTTTCTCTTTTGAATATATTTGCAAGTCAGGGCTATTAACACTGCCAGCTATCAAAATGGTCATTACACATATTTGCCAAGTCTTGACCGTTTGAGTGAACACCTTTATGCAGCAACGTTTCAAATGTCATTTGATACAGGATCACCCTTAGTTAGCGAACCTAGATGCTTCCACATAATATCTGTGCGACCATTTGCTGCAGTAAAAAAGAAAGGAATAGTAACTTTTCTTTGCATTCTTTAATTCTTCATTAAGGTTGTTGCGATAGGACTTAAAATTCCGGAGGGCGTCCAGATCGCGGTTTTTAAGGAATCCTTTATATAGTGCATCCTTCATGCGCGTTTTTTTTAACATGGCACAGGTTATCTATGGTTTTCAAATTTTTTTGGATTGTTTTATAGATTTATACTTGTAAATGATGTATATATATATATATATATATATATATATATATATATATATATATATAAATTTAAGAACTTCTATAAATCTGTTATAAACATCCTCGGCAGTACGTTGCACCAGAACGGTGTCCCAATTTTTAGCGACAATGTCCCGTCTAAAGACATCGAGACTATTGATTTCTATATTTGGGAAAATTTTGGGTTGGTGTTTAATAATCTTTCTACGTAAATTATATTGCGCACGCAAAAAAAAATAGAAGATGGCCAATCAGGTCACAACTAATTACTCCACTTTTCACTCGATTTACGCGAAAATTTGTCGTAAATAAATCTAAAACAGTTGTTGAGTGCAGAGTATATTGGGGGATTAGTGTTGGTATTTACACATCCATTCATGACAACGAGGCTCTCCATTTCCCTTTTAGTAAAGCTGTCACAAAACATATTTATATTAAAGTCACCACCGCAAATGCCGTTATAGTGACCTTCGTTCATAAAGGAAAAAGACGATTCGAAAAATTCGAGAAATTCCGAAATGTCACCATCTGGTAAACGGTAAACAACAGCAAACATTTTTTGTTTTTGTTTTTGCAAACACAATATTTTGCATTTTTCGTGATAAAAGTGTAGTCACTCAGAATATCACAGTTTTTGCCTTCTTTAGTCGGAAGAGCCGCGCTTTGAAGTACGATTCGAAAAGTGTCATAGGATGGTAAACGAAATACATCAGAATGATCAATGTATCATGTCTCGGTAAACACAATAACATCAAAAACAACACCAAACTGATACAAAAAAGTTCAAGGTCAGTATTTTTTTTTTAATTTTCCGCTGCCAGAGGAGTGCCCTGTTTTTTTAGTCATATTTTCAACAATGAACACATCAGGATGAATTCCGCGCAGCTATATATATGTATATATTTTTTTTGCAGTCACTGTACTTTTGTGGTTATTCTTGCGAAGTTGATGGTAATGTACGGCACCTTATCGGGTTTCGTGGGTAATCTGTGTGTAGCAACCACCTCGTTAAGTGTTAGTGGTGATAGTTGCAATATAGATGCTACCTCATTGACCTTATCAAACACGTTAACGTCCTCGTACTTGTCAGACGCCTCTTGCATTTTATTTCGATGTTGTCAACCGTGGTTTTGAGGGATTCCAGGCTGTCCAGCTTAGGGTTTAAACTTAGTGTTTATTTGTTTATTTGTTTATTTGTTTGTCTTGTGTCCAGAAACAGCCGAGGCCTTAATACTGGTAGACACTCACGCACAACATACACTTTAAAAAGAAAAAGAAAACACGTACACATAATGGCAGAACACATATAAAACCCGAACACTGACGTTAGTAAATGTGAATGGTTAGTGCACTTTAAAATCCCACTCACTCCCGAAAACGTCAACCACCGCGCTCAGTGCATTAAAATTGCTCTGAATTCGTCAAATAGGGGAAGATGAACATGTATGTTCATTTTCCCCGATTTCATATATATTGACAAGTAAGGTCGCTACAGCACATGAGTGTGCTGGATGGGAATTTATGCTTGGCGCATTCTTAATCTTAGCTATTCATGACGTTTTAATTGATAAGTTGAGTTTCTTGTCCAGTTATAAATTTGTGAATCAACTCTTGAAAGCCTGGCTTCTGCAAGCAGAGTATTCATGGACGGATAGCTATAAAAATTCTCCCTCATATTTCCCTGCTCGTTTGGTAACTTAACAACTCGCCACCTTTCTTTATATAGACACTTTTATTTATTTATTTATTTATTTTATTGTCTGCTTAACAAGTTTACATTTGGGGCGCTTGCGAGGTAGAAAATATTTAGACTGTAAGACTTAACAACCTTTGTTTCTAAGCAATAGATATGAGACATGCAATCAATTAGGGCGAATTTAGTGGAAACGCACAACTGGCTACTAAAAATCGCGCGATAAAGCAAAATTTACGAAGGCAGGAATATTTGCTAGGTAGCTATTACAGTGCAATCCACTGATAACGATAAAAAGAAAACCCGAAAATGCAATCTTTATAATTGATTATCGTTGTATTTGAACTGGATACCCCACGAAAAAACGCATGGTCCTCTAGAAACTGATAGTTATAAGAGATTTCTAGTCTTAAGATTTTAAGGCATGTCACACTAAGCTTTTGTTAAGCAATCCAGAGCCACTATGACTTGAGCCCCTGGCGATAAGCTTTCCTGCGTTATGCAATGTCTGAATAAGCTTTTTGTTTAGCAATTATTTTTGGTACTATTATTCTACCAAGACGCACCAATAACGAATCTGAGCCATCCGTTTCCGACACCTGCGATGAACTTCCTCAGTTCGCTTTTGATGATTTTCATTTTCGTATCTTCTTGATTGAGTTCGGATCGGCCATGACCCCCAAATATTGAACGAAAGGTTATGTTCAAGGACACGTCCTGGAAAATTTCAAGGATGTCAATCGCCTCTTCCTGAAGATGAAGCGATTCCATGACTTCCATGAATTCGTTGGCACACTCGTTCATCACGGGTACTAGCTGAGAAGAAAACCGAGAATATTGAAGTATAAGCATTGACAAGCTTAAGATAGACAAAAATTAAACTCTTGCGATCACTGCCCAACCGAATCATAAGGGTACTGACTTGAGGGACTTGAGTACACAAAAATACTAAAATTCTTCCAAGAGGTATTTTGCAAGTAAGATATCACTCTGAAAAACCTGAATAGTTATTGCCGCACCCTGTACTATAGCTAGCCGCAAATACTAATGCACTATTTTGGTTGCTACATTCTCCTGTTTTCGAAAAAAATTATAGTTTCAGGTTTTCAAGTTGAAGGTTGACGGCCGCCATTTTTGCTCGCAAAACCTTCGTACTATTTAGCCAGGTCGAATATTTGATTTGCCTACTAGGTAAAAAATGCTTCAATATTTATGACGTGATTGCTTCTCTCCTAAAATTATTTGGTGTATTATTGTCATAATTAAAAACTCAGCGTTTTTTTTTAACTCTAGACTTGAGTCCGTACTCATATTGTGACCATTATGAAAATATTGCTGCTGAAAATAATGTGTGTGTTTGGTCCCCAGAATTATTCGCAATTGCAAGCAAAATTAACACTTGGAAAGAGTGAGAAGAATTTATAATAGTGGAAAAAAATGATACTAAAATACGCAAATATTATGAGAGGAAATCAAAACCTTGTTTGAATAGACAAATTATACTCTGAAATTATAGAGCAGTAACCACTTCGTGGTAAACGTAACGTCAAAGAGATACTTGACTCTAAAAACATAACCCATATGGTCAAGAACTACAGAGGAGTGCGCTATAGCAATGGTTCTTAGACCATATAGCCGTTGGAGGTCATTTTACGTCTTCTATTCACTAATAGAATTGGGGGAATTTTTTCACTCCATTAAATAAACAACACAAATCTTTACAATCATCTCTCGTACACGCACGAAATGCTGCTCTGCATGAGTGCGCTATAGTCTACAAAAATCCGGATATTTTCAACAAAAAAATAAGAAGTTCGATGTCATAGATGCATATAAAATATTCATTATCATTGCTCGATTCGGATGGTACGACATTACCTTCTTTAGTTTGCTGGGTGTGAACTGTTTCGTCAAAACTCCTCGCATATTTCTCCAGCTTTCTCCCGCCGCATGCTGGAGATTTGTCTTGGTGACTTTATGCTCTCGAAGAATAGTAGATGTAACCTAGGAAAGATTAAATCATACTCACTAAATGCTCAGTCACCATGAACACGTTATGGCCCATTTTCACTTTCGCGCTGACAAGGAAACTTCCGATCTCAGTAATGAAGGAACGTTATCAAAACAACAAAGTGGTCGAAAGTTTGTGTTCAGTTGGGGTACTAACTTAAGTAATATTAACTTTTGATGTCGGCCAGTACCCTTTCGGATAAAAATGCGAAAAAGCGTTGAAGTCTTGTTCGCGCTAACAATGTCACGCAGTGTACTTTGGCGTTTGATTTTAATCTGCGGGATCTAATTGGTATAAAGCACGAACGTCATGATTGGGTCGGCTTCGTCCTCAAGCGTGCGAATTACGTATCAATATCCAGAAGGGACACGTGTAATTTGCCAAAAAGGCATCCCAGGCGGACTCTTTTTTTTTTTTTTTGGTACCAATGGTTATAATGATGCTCGTGCAGCAACACAGGCGCGTTTCTACGAACAATTGAATCATATAAATATACTTTCAAGACAGTCTTAAAATAAGCTACATAACAATAAACTGTTTAACGTTACTACCTGATTTGTAGGTCCTTGTTTTTCCGCACTCGTCTTGGGATTGCGTTAATCTATGACTAAATTTCAGCGGCATAATTTTTTTTAGGAAAGTCATCTATGTTTATGGTATATCGTGTATATTACGCACTATAAAACTAATGTATGAAATGTTTTATATTTTTTACATGTTTGAAATAAAAGGCTCTTTGTAGAATGGGTAAATGTTCAGAAGCCCGAATTTCATAAAATTGCAGGAGGACACTCAAAGACCGACGACCAGTTCGCGCCTTTCCACTTTTCCCTCGCTTCCTCCTCTCCCCCTTCTAAAAATGTTTTCGAGTAATGTTTCTACACATATTAAATTTTCCATCAGTTCGGCTGGCTCCTTAACAACGATGACGCCGTTGCTATGAAGCCACATGCGCTCCGGCGGTGACATAACGCTCCCAAACTGCGCATGCGCGGATCACCCCGCCGCCTCCACGGCTTCCCTGACGATGCATCTGCGTTGCTGTGCATTTCTTTGGGTTTTATTTTAATTTCTGAGGCACGTCCACTTTGACCTTGAGCGCCCCGCCGGCTTGCGTGACGAAGCATCTGCGTTGCTGTGCTTTTGGCCAATGGGAATTCAACTGCCGTTTTGCTGCTACAGACGGTTACAGACACAGCTCTGTTTACAGACAACGCAGGCATCGCTCCATGGGACAGTTAATGCTTTTGCATTAAAAATTGTTGAGATGTCACCTCTACTCTGACGTTTGAAGTAGTTTTTTGACATTTCACGACCACAAAGTTACTATAACACAGTACAATTGAGTCTCTTTGCATGCATTTTATGAATCAAAAATGTTGGGAACGACCGGCAAGACTTACCCCCGTTCGTAGAAGTTGGAGAAGTCGTGTACTTGAATTTCTTTAATCACGTCCAAATCTTTTATCATCAATACAGGCTCAGCTCCGTTATAGAACCTTGAATAGATTGCGCGATTATTACACGCACTCAATGGCGAGTTGATAACATGCTTAATGAAAAACAAGGCCTCAAAGCATTTACTATATGTATAACTTTTTGTTAGTTGTGCATATTTTTGTAATACTTATGGGCATCATTGGGGTAAAATAGTCGGATACAAGCGAAAGGACGTTAAGTCGTCGCCAACTTGTGTACTGAAGTGATATCATTACATCGTTTAGACAGAGTCATCATCCCACTATGTGTGGAAACACCTACAACTTAAATCACGCGTTTTTTTAATGTTAAATCAAGATTAATTAAGAATTGTGATTCGATTGCACACTAATCTATCTAGACTGACCCGATTGGCATCAATATGACTGCGTGCCGCCGTGCCATCCACGCGATGAATCTTTTCAGGTATGCGGGGTGTATGTAAAGTATTTAAATTTAAACACGCGCACCAAAAGATAACTTACCCAACCACGTCGCCATACTTATGGATCCACTCGTCGAACATCTTCACGGCTCCCTGGGAGAGAAAAGCAAGCGTGGCTGAGCGGTCGCCGATAATGGAACGCGTTTTTCTTTAGAGGGACCGTAATTTTTTAAGGCTGTGTCTACAGTGCCGTCTGACGGCACTCCAATCGCGCCTACAAGTGCCGTCCGAAAGAGAGTCGGACGGCGCGTGTATCACTGGGGAGCTCGTTAACACACCCTTCCGCCTGCGTTCACGCCACTTAGCCCCGTCGTACACGTCGCTTCGCGGCGTCCAGCCGGCAAACCAAGCCCCGCTGTACCCCATGCACCCCGGGAAACGAAGTCTCATGCCATTTTGTTCAGCGAAGTTTCGTCCACAACATTCGTTTTTTTTTTCCAGTGTTAGTCGTGAAAAAGAAATGTACAAGTATCGCCAAATGTGTTGACAAAACAAAATGTTCAAGAAACAAAAGTCAGCCCGCACGGGGGATCGAACCCAGGATCCCTTGCTTCTGAGACAGACATCTTACCACTTCGAAAAACTCGTTTTGAGAACTCGTTTTATAGGAGACTTTCGGACGGCACTTGAACGCTCTGCAAGAGTGCCGTCGGACGGTACTCTAGACACTACGATTTTTTTTAATGCTTTAGCATTAGTCCCCTGGTACATGCGCCGACCCTGGACGTGGTTGGAGCGTTGATAGAGGTCGCCACGTCGCCACGGGATGCAATCGAAGATCGCCGGCGGAGTGGGGGACGGCGGGTGCATCACTGGGCGCTTGTCAGCCCACACCGGACCCCCCCCCGTTCACGCCGCTTCGCGGCGACAGCCTGCGGATGGCTCATTACAAAATATTAACCCAACCATGGGCCACCCGTACAAGCCTCCTCGCGGCGCCCCGCCGGCGGCCCTAGTACTGAATCTCGGTTGCTATAGGCGGCCGGCATGCGGGTGCGCGCTCGCCCTGGAAGCTCCTGCCAACGACTTTGGAGACCTGTGTAGGCACACGGACCATGGTTCCGTTCTTTGGCCTGCCACGCCGTTCTTGATACGCAGTCATTTTACCATGTCGCCAGGCCTAGAGCGCACGGTGTTGTCACCCCCGTATGCACGACATGTATATATGCACAACAATGAAACGGCTTTTGCAGTTTTCCGCGCATCGCGTGCACGTCCTTTATGCACACGCTGAGTGACCCGATCTGCCTGCCCCCAAGGGGACGAGGGGTATCGGGAATTTTCACCCCGCGGAAAAGTGCTGAGAGGCTGCTTTGACCATGCTTTGTTATATATAACCGCTGCGCAAAATGCTGACGCATTTCATCGAGAATCAGCGTAACAACAGCAGCAACTTCGGCCCTTTTTTTTTTTTAAGGAAACTTATACTTTAAGGTGTGTTTTAGCCCAGGGGCCAAATTGGGGGCTGGGGGCCACTAGCAAACAGGTGAAATCGGTTAATTAGGTGGCTAATTGACAAAATCATTTGAATTAACTTTGCATTTTAAATCGGTATTTTGGGGGCATCTGGACAATAGACGCTCGACCTCATTATAATCTAGCCGTGACGTGTAATTTTGAATAAACATGTTCTAGTGGGCACTACAGGACGAGAAATATCAGCCTTGTACGCGGCACAAAACCAAAACTGAGCCGACAAAGCGCGCCCGTGGTGTCGTTTTCTCCTGATAAAGGCGATTTGTGACCCGACAGAAAAGGAATAAAAAAGCACCAAACCACGATGTGCAGCGACACTGGGTTTCTAGAGTGCCTACATGTTTCCGCCGCTCCGCTGAGCGGAAACATGTAGGCACCCTAGGTTTCCCAAGTCTTGAGGACCTGTTTTAATTCTTGTTCACAATCCTATCAGCAAAGCCATTCTTGAGAGAAGGTTTAAGCGGCCGAAGATGTTGCAGAAAGAAAGAGAGCGAGAGGAAAATAAAATTAGGAGCGAGGTTCAAAAAAAAAAAGTAGAAGGGCGGACTTATATTTATCGTTTAGGCTGGCAGAATGTACCACTATAACAGTACTATACTTCATCTCCGAACTAAAAAGAAAGAAAGAAAGGAACAAGATTATGAACATTTTACCTTTTCCATAAGTTCCGCTAAGTTTCCAAACAGGAGGCTAGGCTTTGGTCCGGGAATGCCAAGGCGCTCGAAGACTGAAAATCGTCGCTGTCTGGACCTGGAAAGTGATCGTACTTTAGTTTCGCACTACACTCAGAACATTTGTGTGCATCTCCTAATCTCCTCCTCTACAGAGCACTCAGTGCGCCAGTCATGTCGATGAGGCAAAAATAAAAATGTAAGGATGAGGTAACAAAAAATGCTGCGACCTAAACATAAAGTATGGGTTGTGTCAATGAGCTTCACGTTTCACATGTTCATGTCACGACAACATTGTTCTCTTTTCGTCGAAAGCAACTTCGTGAAGAGCATTACTATAACACTGAAAATTTCTTAAGAGGTATACTTCAGCTCTCAAATGCCATCTCATTGTCCAAGGCACTCCTGCAAGTGTCGTATAGAATTATTTCTACCGGAGTCTACTGCTTCCGTGCTATCTACCCCAGATGTTAACGGGATATGGAGGCCTGAAAGAGTGATTTGTTTAATATAAAAAAAATACGCATGTGGCCAGCGGCATTGTTATACGCATTACCGGCACAAGCAGCGCCGCCAGTGTCAACCAAAAGCGCGCGAATAAACGTCTTTGTCTCTCAGCAACCACCGCGTTCGGGTGTGTCCCTACCCGCGGTTTGCATGGTGTCAGAAGACACAAAGAACTCGGCGAAGTAGGCTTAATCTGAAAAGGCCTAACGGTCAGCCTTCGCCGAACAGCCGCGCAACCCTGCCGCTGCAATGGCTACAGCAGCGACAGCGGGAAACGTGACATCCCTGCTACCAGCCCCGAAGCCCCTGGATACGTCGCAAGATCTTTGGGTGGCATGGAAACTTTGGGCGAGTGAGTACAAGCTCTACGCGACTGCGACTGGGCTCGCAACGAAGCCTAAAGAAATTGAAGCGGCGACGTTTTTGGTCGTAATCGGCGAAGAGGGACGGAGGATCTTCCGCACGTTCAATTTCGAAACGGAAGCGGATCGCGACGACGTAGACAAGCTCTTCAAAAAATTTGAGGAGCACTGCAAGCCAGTGGTTCACCTCGCGTACCACGACTTCGTTTTCGGCACGAGAGACCAAAAGTCGGGAGAACGCTTCGATGAATGGCTGACGGAGCTTCGTGTGCTCATCCGGAACTGCGAGTACGGGCAGCTCGAAGAGAGGATGTTGAAGAGCCGCATCATCCTAGGCATAAAGGACAAGCGGTTGCAAAGCCATCTGATCAACAAGAACCCCGATTTCCGCAAGCTCGTGGAAATTTGTCGCACGCGAGAGAAAAGCAAGGAGCAGGTAGAAGAGATACAGAAAACGACCCAAGTTGGCCGCGGCAACGCCGACAAGCGCCAGGACGGCACTGAAGAGGTCAACTTCGTACAAAAGGACAAAGCGTGTGCGAAGTGCGGTTACGCGTACCACAAGAACCAAGCCTGCACCGCAGAAGGCAACAAATGCAAGCAGTGCGGCAGACTCAACCATTTCGCGAGCGTCTGCCGATCAAAGAAGCCGAACAAGAGAGGCGCCGGACAGATGAAGAACCGGAAAGTTGACCGCCTGGAATGCGACGAAAGCTACTTTCTGCATGCCGTCTCGTCGAGCTACACTCAGAGAGGTGGAGTTTGGAAAGCCGAGATCAACATTGAAGGCAAGCCAGTGGTCTGCGCAACTTGGATACGGGAGCAAACTGTTCGGTGATTTCACTCAAGCAACTGGAGGCGATAACATGCAGGGAGTTGGAGCCAAGCAACGCACTACTGAACACATTTTTCGGCCAGAAAAAGAAAGCTGCCGGAAAGGTGACTCTGCAAGTGTCCAGCAAACACGGAGCTGCTCGGGCACAGTTTTTCGTCCTGCAACAGCCGGTGCAAGCAACCCTCAGTGGTGAACTGTTTCAGGAGCTAGGCCTCATCAAACTTGTGGCCACAGTGATAGAAGAGGGCCAACTCTACGAAGCGGCACGACCGTTCGAAGAGACTTTCAAGGGCCTAGGTGAACTACGTGGGGTGGTGTACCACATGAAACTGCACCAAGGATCGCAAGGTGTAGTTAAGCCAGCCCGTAGCGTCGCACTGGCCCTCCGTGACAAGGTCAAGGCTGAACTCGACCGAATGGAAGCAAATGGAGTGATAACCCCCATCACCGAACCGATCGAATGGGCCAGCCAGATGGTAGTTGTGGTCAAGAAAGATAGGATAAGATGATGCTTGGACCCAGTTGACCTCAACAAAGCGCTCAAGAAAGAGCATTACCACATGCCGACGCTGGAGGACATCGTGACAAACATCGAGGGTGCCAAGTACTTTTCTACATTAGACGCTGCCATAGGATTTTGGCAGATTCGACTTGACAAGCCCAGCTCGTATCTGTGCACCATGAGCACGCCTTACGGAAGATATAGATTCCTCCGGATGCCGTTCGGAATCGCCACTGCCCCAGAAGTCTTCCAGAGAGCAATGCACCAGGTGCTCCAAGGTCTCGACGGCATCGAGGTGGTCATGGACGACATACTGGTGTGGGGTTCCACAAAAGGAGAGCACGACAGACGTCTACAAAATGTCCTGCAACGGTGCGAAGAGGTGAACCTCAAGCTGAACCTGGCCAAGTGCCACTTCTTCAAAGCGGAGGTGCGCTACCTCGGCTTTGTGCTAACCGACAAAGGACTCTCGATCGACTCGAACAGAGCAGAGGACATCCTTGCAGTTCAGGTCCCAGAGAACGCAAAGGAACTGAAGACATTCCTGGGAATGGTGAACTTCGTTGCCAGGTTTATTCCGAACATGTCGGAGTTAAGTGCACCTTTACGAGACCTGCTGAAGAAGGACAACGCTTGGGTCTGGACCGACTCTCAACAAGAAAGCTTTGAGCCTCTTCGGACAGCCCTATCACAGGCACCGGTCCTGGCATACTACAACAAGCGCGCGCGCAGCCCTCTGTGTTGCAGGCAGATGCTAGCCAACGAGGAGTAGGAGCTGTCATCCTGCAGAATGGACACCCCTGGCCTACTCTTCTCGCTCACTGACTGAAGTGCAAGAGAGATATGCACAAATTGAAAAGGAGATGCTAGCCATTGTGCATGGCTGCACCCGCTTTCACGACTACGTCTTCGCTCAGCCGTGCATCCTGGTGGAAAGTGACCACCGCCCTCTCGAGGCGATCTTGAGGGAACCACTTCACCAGTGTTCGCTACGTCTGCAAAGAATGCGCCTGACTCTCCAGAAGTACTCACTTGAGATAAAGTACAAGCAGGGAAACGAGATGTTCATCGCAGACGCCCTGTCTCGGTTTCCATCGAAAGAGAAGGTGCCAGCAGAAGAACACTTCCGAGTGAACGTCATCCAAGAGCTGACAGTCTCTGCAGAAAGACTACAGCAGATCAAGCGGGCAACGAACCAAGATGAGAATCTCCGTACCCTGAGGGAGTATGCAAGCACGAAGTGGCCAGAAGACACGAATGCGGTCCCCGAACAAATCCGAGCCTACTGGCCGTACCGTGATGAGATCCATTCGGAAGACGACCTCCTCTTCCGATCAAACAGACTGATCATTCCCAGCACCATGAGGAACGAAGTCCTAGACCTCCTGCACGCAGCCTATGGGGGTACAGAAAAGCTGAAACAACGTGCCAGAGACGTCATGTTTTGGCCTGGAATGTCAGCAGACGTCCAAGAGAAAGCGGAAAGATGTGCGCTCTGCAGACAACACAAGCCCAGGAACCAACGGCTGCCAATGATGAGCCATGACGTCCCAGAACTGCCCTGGCAGACAGTTGGCATGGACCTTTTCCACCAAGCAGGAGAAGAGTATGCGATCATCGTGGACTTTTATTGGTTCTATTTCTAACTTCGACGCTTGAAACAACAACGGCAGGTGCTGTCATAAAGTTCTGCCAAGAGGTCTTCGTTACGCATGGTTTTCCCCGCAAACTGACCAGTGACAACGGACCACCGTTTAACAGCCACAAGTTTGCCGAATTCATGGAGTGCTGTGACATCATCCACGCGACGTCGAGTCCACATTACCCCCGTTCAAACAGAATGGCCGAGCGAGCCGTCCAAGAGGCGAAGAAGCTTCTGAGCAAGACTCCCTACGACACAGCAGAATTCTACAGCGCCCTGTTGGAATGGAGGAACATGCCAAGAGACAGGCTCCTGCAGTCCCCAGTCCAGCGTCTGATGGGAAGAAGGACAAGGACACTGCTGCCTACGCACCGCAAGCTTTTAGAGCCTGAGACAGTGCCACCCCAACAGGTGACTGCAAGACTTAAGGAGATACGCCAGCGCCAACAGACCTACTACAACCAAGGTACAAGAGGTCTGGAGCGTCCGCACCCTGGGTCGTCGGTCTCAGTGTTCGACAGTCTGACCTCTCAGTGGTCGCCAGCAGTCATAGTCACCGACGACCCTGCACCCAGATCCTACATAGGGGCGAACAAAGATGGACAACAGCTTCGTCGCAACAGAGAGCATATCCGCTCCCACAGTCCAACAACAACGGCAACAACGATGCCACAGCCTTCGGGACCCCAACCCGTGGCACTATACGGAGAGGCTCAAGGCAGCCCCGCAAGCCACATCGCTACATAGATGTGACTGAGCAAAGCCTTAGCTCCAGACTTGTTTTCTTTTATTAAAGAAAGGGAGATGTGGCCAGCGGCATCGTTATACGCATTACCGGCACAAGCAGCACCGCCAGCCGTCTGTGCAACCAAAAGCGCGCGAATAAACGTCTTTGTCTCTCAGCAATCACCGCGTTCGGGTGTGTCCCTACCCGCGGTTTACAACGCATATTTCGCATTTTATGAGTGCTAGAGTTGACGGAACATCACTGAAACTCGAGTCCTAGTGAATGGGACGCGGGCAAGCGCAAACCGACATTGACATGGTTTCTAAACATAGGAAAAGTTATAGCTTAGTACAAACCAGATCATATAGATTTGTTTTAGGAGGAACCGGTAGTTATCTCTGAATAACTAACATGAATAGCAATGACATTACAGACCTGTAGAACCAGAACAGGGCCAGGAGAAGGCAGCAAAAAGCGACTAGGAGCAGCATGGCAAGAGATGATTTGGCGAAGCTTCAACACGCAGCAGCTGCAAATTGAACATTGATAACGCGTGACCCAGCTCCGACTGATTTAAACCATGTTCGGCAATTCTTTTTTTGTGCAATGTTTTTTATTTGTTTTGTTTTTATTACAGGCGGTGACGTCCGCTGCTGGTGGCTGTGTATGGGTAGTTGTTCCGGACGTTGTGGTTGGCGTATAGGGCACCTGTCACGAACCTGCCAACTGTTAGAAAAATTATCGCCTGGCAGCCTGCCACTCTCTGGAATCGAACCTGAGTCCGCCAAAGCGTGAGCGTTAACCACACGTGTACGCCATGGCGTTGGCAATCCGCTTTATTATAGTACGGGTATTGTGGAACAAACGTGAGTATGAGTCTCGAGCGTATAGTGTCCGCTAGGTGGCCGCAGTTGTTGCGACGTTGCGATAAAAAATTCTACGTCATTTCTTAAGTAATTCCAAATTTAACCGGAGTTAATTGTTGAAATTAAAATGCTTCGGCTCTAGGTGGCGCAAGACGCCGCCCGGTTAAAAGGGCTGAGCTGTATCCATCTATCCAATACCACCTAGCAGAAGGGCCCGCGCTACACCATACCCGCGCATTACGTCATCGTTAGTGAATCCCTGAGCAGCCACAAGCGGCAGACGCGCTGAAACTCGACGAGAGTACGGCCATAGTCTCCTCTGTACGCACAAAGCCTGGCAGTTCGACGACGGAGATTTGGAGCACGAGGATCTGGTAGCACAGAGCATCAAAGAGCCATTTCTCGGGGAGCCTGGACGTCAGCGCACAGCTTTTGCGGCGGCGAGGATCCGAAACACACTCGTTCGCTCTGGAGAAGTGTGTTTCGGCGTCTCGCCGCAGCGGGGCGCCAGTCACGTGGATCTCCTCTCATCCGTTGTCACCCGCTCCACCTTTTCCATTTCGGCGGCCGCTTCTCGTGGCGATCTGCCAGGCGAAGCGGAAGACGCGGGTGTCTTTGCGTCGCTTCATGCTATATATATAGCGTCGCGCTGGCTGTGAGAGTCCGAAAGATGCGCTGCCCACGTCGCTGCGCGTTCCTCTCCTCCTCTCCCTCACTTTTGCGGCACATTGAGTCAACGACTTCGCCGTGAAGTGTCGAGACTATCGCAGTGCCTGCACTGTGGATTAACACGGAACTGCTTTTTTATTTATTTAGTCGATCGTTCGTTTTTTTTTTAATTCATTGTTTCCATTAGGTATATATGATGAGCATAGAGTCAAAGATCCAAAGCACGCAACGGATGTTTTTGCAGAGCGTCGTCACACGACCGTTGCACAACTTGTTTGGGCGACCTTTCCTCCAGCTCAAATTTATCGAGACCATACTCTGCAAGTTGAATTTACTCAAATGTTTATTTGTTTACTCAAATGTTTATTTGCTTTGTTTTTATTCATGAATTATGACCATGAAAAGATAATTCCTCCCCACTGAAAAAAACAGTACAACTTTTCGCTATCCAGATTATGGAACTGGAATTCTTTCTGGATTTTGTGTGGGTTTCACGTTTTCGGAAATTATTTCTTTGTCTGCAAACGGATTTCAGGTTTCCAGAAACAATTCCGGATAGATTTCCAGTTCCAGTATCAATATTGTGAAAAGTTATACTGTTCTTTTTTTTCGGTAGGACTGCTTCTATATTTTACATATGATCTTATGACTTTGTAGAACTAGAACAAGGCCAGAGGCAAAGAACCCACAAAAAGCTACGACAAGCAGCAGCTACTAAATCTATTCGGAATGTGTTTTCTTCCTTTTAAACTGATCTAATCCTTAGCCAACCGTTTCTATCTGAGCATTCCAATCGAAGATGGTTCAATCGAATCATGTCTGCACTCCCTCTTTAGTGACCGTGACTGTAAAATTGCCAGTGTTTATTTTATTATTATTTCTATTATTATTTTTTTTTTTTGCTTTAAGGGAAACTTGGGAAAAGTGAGATGTGACCTCAGGTCACACAAAACTTAGACAGTGACTTCGAAAGTGTATTTTACGAGGCGCGATCGAGGAATCATTTCGAGCACTAAGTAAATCGTGAAGGACCGGCCACATGACACATCCTAGTTGGCGTTCCTTCGCCAGATTGTCGCAATCCAGCGACAAACCGGGGAATACGTTGAAGCTTGAGGAATGTTTCCGCACTGCCGCGAAACACAAGGGTAGCTGGACAATTTCGATAACGTACCTGTGCGCTTCCGCTCTCATTCCAGTGGAACGGGCGGGTAAACTTTTCAATGGTTGAAAGGAGGAATGAACACGTGTACAGACGATGAAAAACGCGCAACTTTCATTGGCAAAAAAAAAAAAAGATCCTGTGCCCTATTTGTTGTTGTTTTATGTGCCTCTTCTTCTTTAAAGCATGTCATTTTTTTTAAAGCCAACTCCGGTCGAAGTGCAACCAAAATAAATGAGCGGCACGAAATATGATCACAGCCGATATATTAGGTCAAAGGAAGCCGCGTACTCCACTAAAACCGATTTTAACAATGCGACCAGCTGCTCTTTGGCGGGTGTCAAGCGGGTTAGCTTTTGGTCAAGGAACACTGGGCGGCGCCTACCGCAGCACCACGGTGACGTCACGTCGCGGCCGTATGGCTGATGATCAGTGTTGCCATCCCTCTAGCAGTTAGTTTCGGTTTCGCCATAGACGCTCGAAACCAAACTTTGAGCCGTCATATTTATAAAACTAGACAAAATATCGAGAAAAAACAATATGTATACAAGGTGTCAAAAAAAAAATTACACGGTGTTTTTTTACCGCAAAATTAAACTATTCATCGCCGAACGCTCATTCTCCGCCCAAAGGTAGAGCTAGAGCTCACAACCAGATGCCAAAGTTTCAGCCCGATCCGATACTTTAATCAAAAGCTATGGGTGATTTCCGGAAAATTTCAATGGGAAAATGGCGGCCGAGGGAGTTTTCGGATTCGTGGGGCTCTATGGCATCAGAAACCGAAAACGGGCAAAAATGGGCTTCATTTTCCAATTGAAATTTTCCGAAAATCAGTTATAACTTTTGAATAAGTTATCGGATCGGGCTGAAACTTTGGCATCTGGTTGTGACCTCTAGAGCTACCTTTGGGCGGAGAATGAGCGTTCGGTGATGCCTAGTTTTATTTTTGCGGTAAGAAAAGCTCTTAATTTTTTTTTTTTTGTGACACTCTGTATATAACCTGGAATCCACGCACGCTGCCTGAGTTGAAAACAGTTGTAATACCAAATCCGAAAATATTAACCGGTGCTTCCTTTAAAAAAAAAAAAAATACTCCGCCGTTTTTTTTTGTTTTTTTTCATTTGTTTGGAAAATGCAGATTTTATCAATAACCCTTTCTCAACTAATAGCCGAAATGTTTTATAAAAATAAAAGTCTACCGTAAAGTTATTGAATTTCTAAGTTACGCCGGCAGCGAGGGTTCCAGGAGGCGAAGTGGCTTTCTGGGCGCTAGTGGTCAAGGTTATCTTTTCACAGCTTCAAGGTTGAAAGTTCCTTTGCAGTGGGTTGCAGCCTGTGCTCCGCGGTAGATTGTAGGACCAGTGCTGAGAAAAGCTTTTTTTCTTAGCCTTGTTTTCGAGGGAGAAAAAAAAGCGCTCCCTGGCAGCAGTGGAGGCACGACAAAGTGCTTTTGCCGAGAAAACTGGTGTCACATGAAACAATCTCACTTATGCTCGGAATACTTTATAGCCACGTGCTGCGAGTTGAGCAGCGTTCTGCAGCTGGAACTAAAGTCACTGGATAGTTGGAGCAGCTTTAAAGGGGGTCTGAAGTCTATTCTGAGATCGTCCTTTTGTGGTGACACCTAAATCTAGACGCTCTGAGCACCCCAACAAGCCCGAAGTCACAATCGCGCGTAGCTTATTTCTTGGTTAAAAGCGTGTTCAAAGATCGCGACACGCCCTTTTTGGGAAGAACTTTCTTCCGAGTGAAGTGGTCGACGAAGGGCGCTTGTCGGCGAGTTGCAAGTGATGGCTTCGCCCGAGGAGGAAAAGAGTCTTGTCCGAATGTGTACCTCTCAAACACTCTTCGAAACGAGTTATAATAAAATCATTCAGAATCTGCGCGTATTGTGGGGCTTTCATTGGTTCACACATTGTAGTCCGCGAGAAAAAAAGAGTCCACATGTTTTTTCTCTTGCGCTGAGATGAATAGGTGGGTTTGTAATGTAAGACTTGGCATATGCAAGAATTAACACCTTTTAAACGATATAAGATCAAAAACGACCTTTTTCAAAAATGACTTCAGTGGCCCTTTAAGATCGGCAAGCGCAGACTGAAGCCGGCGGTGACCACTACGACATCCGTCCAATGAGGAGCGCTAATAACATCGAGAAAAAACAGTGCGGTTTTTAGCACAATAGCCGACATTTTGCGCAGCCACATTTGTTGTGCACAATTGCTTTAATAATCTTTTTTTTTCTTTTTCATAAACATTATATTTGTTTGGAACATCGGATCTAGCTCGCACTAGTCTCGGAGATCCACACACGCGGCCCATCTGTTAAACACGGGATGGCGAAACGTCTAAACAAAGTTCTATTTTGTGAGTTTGGACCTGACTTTCGACACACTGCTATTCGAGTCCCGTATTACACAGGTTTAGGGAGCATGTGTTGAGCTCCGTTAATATACGATAGAGCCATTGCCTGGTTTGTCAAATGGTTGACATGCGGTTTTCTCTCACAGAAGAGGGAGTGAAAACTTCTTTATTTTATTATATTGCGGAGAAGTGCATTATAGGGTGGAAGGTACTTTCAAAACTATGAAAATATTAATATCGTTAAGGGAGGCATGCAAAAAAATGCTTACTTTAAAAAACAAAAATCTTACATAGAATTACACTTTTCCCCATTTGCACTCGTGGACTAGTGTTTTAAGAGCGTGATTGCATTTTACTCCAACAACATATATATATATATATATATATATATATATATATATATATATATATATATATATATATATATATATATATATATATATATTTAAGAACACTTCTTTTGAATTAAACAAGTTATGATGCATTTTTATACTTTACGCACTATTGCATCTTCAAAAGGAAATATTCTTTATTTGAGTATGAATAGTGTAGTTTTATATTATACACCTTTCATTGCACCATGACGTTTAGCTTGGTGGTTGCGGAGTTTTTTTATTTGTCATTTTCTCGCGATCTTCATAAACAGCAACCTGCCATCTGGCCTACACGAGTGCAGTTTATTTCGTTCTGCACATGCCATTTTTTGGGAGAATCACAGTGCACATGTGTGAGGTCACAGCCCAGCATGCGCATGTTCGCCGCTTTGGAAGGCGAGCAAAGTACGCGCCACACGCACGAACGCTGAAAATGGCACCGACCAGAAGCACTTTTTTGGGATGGTCTATAGATATTTTGCCAATAACTTAGCACCAAGGAGCATATGCATGCAACAAAAGTAGTTATGCGCGCTGGCACCTGCACCAGTAATTTGTCTAAAGAAAATCCACAGCAAATGGCACGTTCCTTCAAGTAACACGAGCGTGTGTGTCATCTGGTACCCAGATTCCGAGCATTCTCCGAGGTGCTTAGGTAATTTGTTAAAACATATAGAGCGTGACTCTTCGAACTTTCTTCGCCAGTGTTACTGCCAGCCTTTTGATAGAAGGATAACGGATTTGCTAGCGATTTCACGAAACTAGCGAGTCGCGGCTTGAGCGTACCGACTTGCAAAAACGCTTTTTTTTTTACCTTTTCTTATATTTTAGCACGTAGGCCAATGTCATACTTTGCACAAATAGAGGTTATTATCAACTTCAGATAGCACGAACGCCCCTGTTTTCTCGCTGTTTGACGCGAGAAAGGTAAGCGTTAGCGTACCCGATGGCCGGACGCGCGCCTCGCCGCCCCCTGGCGACGACACGTTTGGATGGCGGGGAAAACTAGGGAAAACCTGGGAAGAACTATGTATTGGTTTTGGCAGCGAACGTAATATTACTTTTTTTTTAAGTGACTAGAGTGAATCTAGAGGAACGAGATAGCATTTTGAAATCAGAAAGCCATATCCACATTCAGATGATGCCTTCGGATTAGGTAGCTAAAAAAATCGGCGGAGCGAAGTACAACATTTCGCGCTCTCACATTTTGCTCAACACGTCCTCTTCCATACCCTCTTCACCTTTCACTGCCTTGGTCGTATTATCCCTGGTTGCCGTTTATAAGGCGACTGGACAATTGGGGGAGGGGGGAGAGACTAAGATGATTATCTTTCCTGTAGAAAACCGCGAGGTCATGCGTCGGTGGTAAAGTTTAGAGCTACAAGCCGACAAATTTTAAAAGTACGAACGACAGAGTCACACACGAAATGAATAGCAGATTTTGTTTTCCGCCAGCTCTGCATGATAGTCAATTTACCTCGTTTCTTCATACTGGCTACTGCAGGTCAGGAACATCGGTGCTTAGATAGAACCGAGTTGCATGGACATCTTAGAATTCTAACTTATTAGCTAATACCCTGAAGGGCACACTTGCTAAATATGTGTGGCGAGTTTAGGAGTGTGGCAGATTTAGAAAAAATTGACCGCATCTCCACGTGGTGAATGATGTTGATTAGGGCGAAGCTCTGGTGGTGCTTGTCTGCGTAGACGCTGAGCCGCAGCATGCCGAGCCTTTCGTTCGTTTTCATCCATGTCAGAAAGAGAATGTGTGTATGGAACGTGGTTATATACGCATTTGAGCATTTGACCGCAGCGCCCTCTCGTCTATAAACGTTGAGCCAATGCATGCAAAGTTTAACGCGATTATATACGCATTTGACCGCAGCGCCCTCTCCTGTATAGACGTTGAGCGGCTACATGCAACGTTTCATCCATGACAGAAACCCCAGGTCTTGAGTTACTACCACATCTCAGAGCCCCTACTCGTCCTGTCGCTGCGCAAACAGATTTCAACATTTTTTTTCATCATTTTTTTCATGTTTGTTTGTTTTTCTTTTTTTTTTTTGCCCTACACGAGCACGTGAGCTCACAAGCTCGCAACTTTTCTATCTTTTTTTTTCTTTTTTTTTGCCCTACGCGAGCACGTGAGCATGTGCTCACGTGAGCACGTGATCTCACGAGCAGAAGCACGAGCACCCGACGCCGGCCTACGGCGGACGGACATACGGACATGGCTAGCCCCTAAGGAGCTTCGCCCTAATATACTTTTCTCATAAGGTTGACCACTGATTTCAACTAGGTAGTCTTAATCCTAAATTTAGATTGGACGTAAATGTATTAAAAGATGCACCGTTCGCTGACGGCAACTCTCTGGAATGGACACATTTCATGATCTCTCGTTGAGGTCATTCTTGAGAAAAAAATATCTTGATTTTTCGGTTAATATCGGTTAATATCGGTTACCGGTAAATAATTTGCGGTTACGGTTACGGTTACGGTTTTACCAAATTTCAATTAGCGGGTTCGTTCCGGTTTTAGTTACTGTAAAACTTTCATTCCTAAACGGTTTGCGACTTTGGTTACGGTCACCGTTTTAATCCCTGAAATAAATGGTGTACGTCAACAATAGCAGTTTATAGCATTTTGACGACACCTAGACGTCTAAATAACAGTTACTGTTATTTTGACGTCCGTGACGTCATCGGCCACGCCCCCTCCCCCTCGGACTTCAAATCGGTGCCCAAAAAATACGCACCGCCAAACTGCAAACACGTGCAGCGTGAGCGTGGCTCCAGTAGCTTTCCCACACGAGTAGAAAAACACGAGGCTTTCAGATGTCCTGCCTGCATTGTGTGCTTTCGGTAGCGCTAGACCGTATCATGCACTGAAAATAAGTTCGTCTCGCCAGGCGCCAAATGGGGGCACGTGCATTATGAGTCGTGCCTATGACGTCACCGCTCCGGCGTGACGTCATAGGCACGGATATGCAAAGTGACGTGACGCCTTGCCGGTTCTTGATTAGCTGAGATGCTTGCCAATTTTGTAATGATTCAAATTTTCCCTGAAAAGCAAAAAAAAAAATGTGTGTGTGTATATATATAGAGAGAGAGAGAGAGAGAGAAGAGAGAGAGGACTAACGGCCTCCGTGTCCGGACAGCCGTCCACCATACGGGAACTCGTCGCCCGGCTAGCTCAGTCGGTAGAGCACGTGACTCTTAATCTCGAGGTCGTGGGTTCAAGCCCCACGTTAAGCGACCTTTTTTTTTTCTTTTGAGACGTGAAGTTTGTTTGCGAAACAATATCCTGAGTACAGATTATATATACCCATATCATATACAGATTTGTCAAAAAATATTGCGTGACTCTTCGACCTCTCTTCGCCAGCGTAACTGCCAGGTTGTTTTTTTGTGGTTTTTTTTTTTTTTAGTTTTTTTTATACCGAAAGAAAACGGATTTTCTAGTCATTTTGCACACCCCCCCCCGTGACATCACGTTTAGAAGGAAAAAAACGGGAAAACTGGGAGATTGATGTTTCGGTTTTGGCAGCGAACAAAATATTCCTTTTTTAATTAACTAGAATGAATCTGGGGAGAACGAGATAGCATTTCGGAATCAGGAAGCCATCCGCATATTATCGAGCATTACTAGCCTTTGGATCAGCTGTAGCTCCGACAGAGTATTCGTAGTGAGTTTGCCCCGTTCAGGTGAAGGCCTCCTCGGTCCCAAAATTTTTCTCCGTCCGTTCGTATTTCCCGCTAAGTTTAGCGGGGAAGTTGATGTTACGTACCCTGACCAGTAATTCAGTTTCCCCGCTAAATGTAGCGAAAACATTCTCGTCACGTGACCTGACGTTACTTGTTTTCCCGCTAAATTTGGCGGGAAATTGATGTCACGTGACATAACGTCGCGTGACCTATACACCAATTCAGTTTCCCCACTAAATGTAGAGGGAAAATTGACGTTACCTGACATGAGGCTCCGTGACCTATATATAAATTGAGTTTCCTCGCTAAATTTGGCGGGAAAATTGACGTCACGTGACCAATGCGTCAAATCAATTTCCCGCTCAAATTAATTTAAATAGTACAGATCTTTATTCCCCGAAAAACGACTGTTTAATAATGTCTTCTAAACGAATTAAAACGATCGCACGTTAAAAGCTCCACTTCATGCATTACAGAATTTTAAGAATAAAAGCCGCTGCCATCTTTTTTTTTTTTTTGGGGGGGGGAGGGAGGCGTTTGATACGTTTACCTGCAAGGAACGTCAATCATAGAGCCTATAAATAGGCATACGCGTCAACGTAGCGACACCTAAGTCACGTGGATGCTTACCATATTTGTTGCCAGTTGTCTGAAGCTTTACCTGAGAATGACGTCATGCATCGGCGAGGCGGGAAGTCACGTGGCACCCCAGATATCGGCTTCCGCTCGACTCTGGAAAAATCGGCAGATCAAAGATCTGGGCGCTCCGAACCGAGATCCGGAGTCGGTGCTGCTCCGAAACGACCAGCGAGAGACAGCCGGGTTAATCCCAAACGACGGACGCGCGCACCAAAAAAGTCGCTCCAGGAGCGCGCCAAAAACGACGAGTGAGATCGTTCCGAATTGTAATGGGCACCTCGCTCTGCGCAGAACACCCAAAATAAAGGCTCCCGCAAAAAAAAAAAAAAAAAAATCTAGAGCCGGAGTGCTGAATCTCGAAGCGTAACTTGTTCTGTGGTTTTAATTCAATTATTTTTTGGGAATTGCAACTGTACGCAATTTATATTTGCATCGGGTATACCTATGCAGCGTATATACTATATTCCAGTAATGCCAAACAGTGCGCAATAGTGCCGTTGCTTCTTAAGCCGCACACGATTATCGTTAAAGCCCGACGTACAAAAAGATTTTTTCGCAAGGTAGAAACATTTTTGCCCCCCCCCTCCCCACCCTTCTCTTTTCGCCCTCTCCCAAACGGCGGGGGGACTCCTTTTCTGGCGGCATCTTGGGGTGGGATAAGCCGGGATAAGCTCCCGGCTTATCCAGCCCAAAGATACAGCAGCAAAAGGAGTCCCCCCTTCGTCCAGATACCAGGGGCAGAGGAGGAAACGGGAAGGGTGGCGAGGAGGGTGCGGTAATTTATTTTGAATGTTAGTCTTTAAGTTGTCTTAAAGGCCGACGACCAGACTCGAGATTCTGCAAGGCAGAAGATCCTCCTCACCATGGGGGAAGAGAAAACATGGCAACGGTGGGCAAGGTAGAAGGAGGGGGAGAGGAGAAAGGGAGGGAAAAGTGGAAAGCGCCAACTGGTCGCCGGTCTTTAAAGGCTGACCTACACTTCGCACTTTCCACTTTTGCCCGCCACCTCCTTTCCTACATCCTTTCTACGTTTTACCTTGCGCCAACCTGGCTCCTCCTCGTAGCTTAGGAGAGAGGAGTGCTAAAAGGGTTTTCTCCCCGCAGAAAATCGAGGCTGTACGTCGGCCTTTAAAAGCATGCGAAATGTGATGGGACACTTGGATTTGAGAACAAACCGCTAGCAAACGCGCGTCGCGGTGACAGCCGGATGATATTTGCCACACTATTCGTTTCGCACTTTTTGTAGACCTATTTTATTGAAAGATGAACGCTGGGCGGGAACCAACCGCGCTCCCTAGATAGGGATTTCTAGAACACGTGACTGGTAGTTCACGGACGCCTAGGAAGAGGTCCTTAGAGGCACTTTGCTGTACAAAATGGTCGCGACTGAATGTCCGAAAGTCTTCGAGATGACGAATAAATCAGATCCGGTGTGTGTACGGTGTACGGTCTGACCCGCTAGATTTAGCGGGGAAATTGTCACCCACGTGACGTCACGTGACACTGTGACGTAACGAAAAACGTTCTCCTATAAGTTTTTTTTTACACTCTTACTTCGCAATGTGCAGACCGTTCGCCTTAAAAAAAAAAGCTTTCTGCAACAATTTTTTTTATAACAGGCTCACTTTGGAATTTTGTTAACATATGTGTGCTTTCTGCCCATTCTACTTCTACAGAGATCGACTTCTGCACGCATTATTTATTTATTTATTTATTTATTTATTTATTTATATATACATACTACCGGCCGCCAAAGGGCAGCCAAGTTAGGAAAGACATCGCTGAAAGATCTCAACAAAAAACACATACAAGGGTGGGGTACCACTCTACCCACAATTGGTGCACAACACCACACTCTCTTAAAATAATCATAACACTGCACAAATTGTGGGAAAAACACGTCATTATCATTTTCCATACGATAAAAAAAACATAACACAGTAAAAACGAAAAAAAACAGACAAGAAACAGGTACAATATTTTGAAACGAATAAGCCTGATATAAAACATTTTGGCAACTGTTTCAATAGGTCTAAAAACGACTTCACTAAACCTGAAGACCCGATTTTACCAGGAAGCGAGTTCCACTCGCGAATATTACTTGGGAAAAAGTGGCCTTTATAACAGTCTGTTCTGAATGTTTTGCTGTTTGTTTATTGTAGCTCTAGATGTATTAAAATTAAAGTAGCGCTTAGATATTCCAAAATACTAGTTACCATTTATCAGATAAAAAAAAAAACTTCAGTCGACTAATTTTTTTGCGTTTCTTCAAGGAAGGAAAACCGGTCTGGACAGAAATATCTGAAAGTAGACGTATTCGTGCCATATTTGTTTTCTCTAACTTATGAATATTATATTTAGTGCGCGGGTCCCAAACAACACCGGCATACTCAAGTAAAGATTTTACAAATGTCTTATACGCATTTAGTTTTGTATTGCTCGAGTGGCCTTTCAGTCAGGTTTTTATGGTTCACAATTTATTCATCACTTTGCGAGCAATAAAGTCGACATGCCTGTTCCAACGTAAATCTCATGATATTATTCGTCTCGAATTCCCAGTGGTTTGTACTCGAATACTGCGTCGATTGTGATCCCTTGAAAAGAGTAGCTGAGTTTGAACTGATACGTGTATATTTTTTCCCAGTCATTGTCCTTTGCGAACATTTATAACAGTTCTAGAAACTCCCATTATCACAATACGCACGGGTAAATGGTTCAATTGATGATAGGGGATAT
This sequence comes from Ixodes ricinus, assembly GCA_037355805.1. Lineage (NCBI taxonomy): Eukaryota > Metazoa > Arthropoda > Arachnida > Ixodida > Ixodidae > Ixodes > Ixodes ricinus. The sequence goes on along the minus strand of JAZHYW010042478.1, from coordinate 1,434 downwards.
ATCCTTGGTGCAGGGAAGTAGCATGCAAAAACGTTTACGTTTTCGCCTTCAAATTTTGCCCTCAATCCGGTCTGGTTTTAAATCGTCTGGTTCACTAATTCTATGTAATATCACACTTCTCTAGACCGTTAACAGTGTGACCTGGTCTCCAAAAAACACAACGTCATTTTTGGTACAAAAAGAAAGTATAACCTTCCAGAAGTCAAACGCACGGCATGTTCTTCGCAACTAATTTTCATTTTAAAAAAAATTAATCAAATAATTTTTGAAGTCAGAACCGATGGTTTGCTTCTAAAAATAAAAGACATATTTCCGGTTGAGTTACAATATCTCAACGCCTGCAGGTACTCATGTAACTGCTAGGTTTAGAAAGCTCCCGTCGAAAAATAATAATAATAATAAAAAAACGTAGTTACGGCGGGTCTAATACCTCACGTAGACGGGCACGAAAGTAGGACGAGGGGTAACCTCGTTTAAGTTACAAGTGGCGACTCCCAGGCCATATTGCAGCGTACAGGCAATTGCAAAAAAAGAAAATAAGAGATAAATGAGGTTGTTTTTAGTTGAAGCGACGTATTAAACTAAGGATCGTGGCAAACGCGTTTGCCACGACACTTTATCCTATGACTGCAGTACTCCAGGATCAAACAGCTGTGTCGCTTCCGGCATACCGGCGCCAGTGATATTTCAGCATTGCCACACGAGGGAGCACCGCTACATCGTCCCAGTTCTACATGTGTCCGTGAGCTCGCGTCAAGCTCATTACAGTGAAAAAGGCAAGTCGTAAAGTTTCAACCGTTTGCATAATTATAATCGCTGACAACTTAAGAAACACAGTTGCGTGGCGAGTGCTGTTACGTCAGTTAAAAGCGCCGAAGAACGAATCGTGAAGCAAGATGCCTGAAGACGATAAGCCACGCGAATATTTGGTCTCTCCCAACTATAGAGCTTACCAAATTGTGTTCTGCAGTCATCATAATTTACGATTTGTTTCTATCTCCCAACTGTCATCTATCTTCATCTTCGCTTTACTTCTTGAGGTTATGCAGCGTGTTCACCCCAAAATAGTTACACACCAAAACGTCCCGTAAAAATCATGCACTTGACGTATAAAGCACTAAAGTTTCTCAAATACGTATTTTATTGGTCCAGTGAACATACTAAAATTTCATTTGTCTAGTCGCAATAAACTTAAAATGATAATTCAAAAACTGATTATTTTTCAATGATGGAGAGGCAGCGGTCGGAGGTAGATCGAACGACGGCCATGTTTGCCCTGCTTATACAGAGATGGCGCCACCAATGCCGGCAAGCGCAGGTGAGCGCAGTCGTTGGGTACGCTTGCCGTCAGCAATGCCGACGAAAATACACTTTCGCGCAGGGTGTAAGATAGACAGGTGGGGAAACGGCCCATAGAAGCCTACCGCAGCGCTG
>JAZHYW010042476.1:0-13736 GCA_037355805.1 Ixodes ricinus | reverse complement strand
TGGTGGACTGTCCGTCATCTTGAGGATTGGGCGGGGAGGTGCATAAAACTGGTGACCAAACGAGGACCGATAACTGTTCGATGCGAATGTGCGTGGGCGGTTGTTCCACTGTGTGCGGCAGTACCGTGCAATGTGTCCAACGGCGTTGCATTTGAAACATATAGGTCTGTTGTCAGGTGTCCTCCATGCTGCGGGGTCACGCCGGTTTGATGAAGTGTTGAAGGGAGGGAGTCATAATCCGACCGTGTGAAAGAAGTCCGACGTCCAGGTGGGTATGTTGGAACATGAAGCCGGTTGATTTCTTGTCTTATGACTGCTTGGACGGCAGAGACCGGGAGGACCGGTTCTTGCTGTTCAGTAGGCCGGGTGAAAGAGTTAGCAGGGAACATGGCTTCAAGTTCTCGGCGGATGAGTTTTGCTATGTGGTCCGATTGAAGGCTGGTGTCTTCACATGTGGATGTTGGTGTCGTGTTGGGGAGGCGCACAAAATTTGCGGTGATTCGTCGTTTTTTCGCTTCTTCAAAGCGTCGACACTCTTTGACAACTTCCTCCATTGTTGTGCAGTCTTTGAAGACGAGGAGCTGGAATGCGTCGTCCGCGATACCTTTCAGGACATGGGGGAGCCTTTCCGAGTCGGGCATGTTGGGGTCCGCTTTCTGGCAAAGGGACAGGATGTCCTGTATATACGTCATGTACGACTCCGTAGGTGACTGCACACGTGAAGCGAGCTTGCGTTTAGCGGAAAGCTTGCGACCAGTGGGGTCGCCAAAGAGATGCTGGAGTTGCTCTTTGCACATGTCCCATGATGTGATTGTTTCCTCATGTGTGAGAAACCATGTGCGGGCAGTGTCTTTGAGGTAAAATATAACGTTGGCAAGCATAATAGTTGGATCCCATCTGTTATGCTGGCTGATCCGCTCGTAGAGCAGAAGCCATTCTTCAACATCCTGTTCACCGGATCCAGTGAAGTTGCCTGGGTCACGGGGTTTGGAGAGGACCAAGGGAGGGGCTTGAGAGGTTTGACCGGCGTCTCTAGTTGTGGTATCACGAGACATGTGAGCTTGCGGGTGAGGGTCTTGTAGGGGTTCACTGTCCGCAGGCGAGCAGGTGTCGGTAGTAATATCCGGTGGTCGGGGAGGTGCTCGATCGGGTGGGTGCCTGTCAGTAGATGTTCTGTCTATGGAGGTCTCGGCTTCCGGAGGAGGAAGCTGGCGGTTCCGGAGCTCCACCGTGGGCAGCGGAGAGGTAGGGGATGGTGTCCACCTCCACCAAAATGTTACAGTGATAATGAAAATGATTTACTATACAGTGAAGGGAATAAGAAATACAGATATGGTGGTTAGTCCTTCAGAGCGTGCCCCGTCGGCATCGTCTTCTTCTTCCACCGTCGGCATAGTCTTGCCGCATCTTCTTCTTCGTCTACAATATATATATATATATATATATATATATATATATATATATATATATAATATATATATATAATATATATATATATATATATATATATATATATATATATATATATATATATATATATATATATATATATATATATATATATATATATATATATATATATATATATAGTGAACAAAAAGAGGGGAGAAGGTGATTATTGAATTTATTGCATTAAAGTTAGGGGAAAGGAAAGGGAAGAGAGCCGGCAGCGAAGAATTGGGCCAGGAGCGGGGATTGAACCCGCAACCTTCGCCTGTCCGGGGGCGACGCCTTGACCAATTAGACCATCCCGGCCACTGGTTTCGTTCATTCATTCATTCATTCCCCATTATATATATATATATATCACAATATATATATATATTGTGACAAATATATATATATATATATATATATATATATATATATATATATATTGTGACGTGTATACTTCACGATGTCCCCTTCATCGTCTTTCAGCATGGTGACCGAGGAGGACGAGGCCCGCGTGCGCTTGAACTGGAGGCGCGAGCAGAGGCGCGCTCAATGCTTAAAAGTGCGGACATAAAAACGGTCGTCGACTCTTGGTCTTCGTCTCATATTGGTGGAGGTGCGGTTTTAGCCCATCCCCGTCCCATCTTGCGAGCGCTGGTCCTCAATCCTGGAGTTGAGGAACCGCAGACTGCCAACCACTATGACATCAGAGACAACATCCAGCGGCACCAGCCAGAGTCACCAGTCCATCGCCACTGAAGCGCCAAGGCAAAGCAATAACCAACCGCCGATTGCCACAGGTGCTCCAAGTCAGGTCAGACATGCCGGCTGCTATATTTTGTCCCGCCAGAGAGATCCTAAATTATGACACTGTCTTTAGATACGTACAATCATGCCTCCAATGTCAGCAACGCAAACGCCCCACAAGCGGTCCCACAGGATTACTCCAACCCTTAGTTTGCCCAGATCGTCCGTTTGACCGCGTTGGCATTGACCTCTTCGGACCATTCCCAGTCTCTTCCCAAGGGAATCGTTGGATAGTCACCGCGGTCGACTACTTTACCAGGTACGCTGAAACGGCTGCACTCCCAAATGCATCCGCTGAAGCTGTTGCCAGTTTTTTATTACCAACATCCTGCTACGCCACGGTGCACCGAAATTTCTTTTAAGCGACAGAGGCCGTCAATTCTTATCCCAAACCGTAGAGGCCATCCTAAAGGCTTGCAACGTCGTACATCACACCACCTCTCCCTATCACCCTCAAACCAACGGACTGACTGAACGCTTCCATCGGACCCTCGCGGATATGATAGCAATGTACATCGCTTCTGATCATAGCAATTGGGACACTATTTTGCCCTTCGTCACATTCGCATACAATACCGGACAGCAAGACACCACTGGTTTTTCTCCCTTCTTCCTTCTTTATGGACGAGAAGCATCGTGCAACATGGACACTATCTTCCCTTATTCAGCGAGCGATCAGGACGCCCTTCTCATGCAGCTGACATGCCGTGCCGAGGAGTGCCGCCAACTGGCTCAGCTTCGAACTGCTCAGCAGCAGCATACCGCGAAAACTCGCTATGATTTACGGCATACAGCCGTTACTTACGCACCAGGAGATCTCGTCATGGTGTGGACACCCATCAAGCGACAAGGGTTAGCAGACAAGTTCCTACGCAAGTATGTCGGACCATATCGTGTCATCAAACAAACGACACCAGTCACATGCCATGTCGAACCACTCTCACCGCCATCCGATGCCCGCTTCCGAAACGACGACATTATTCATGTAAATCGGCTAAAGAAATACGTTCAGCCCCAGCCAACTCCTCTCCAGCACTAATCTCCGAGATGCTCCTCACCGTACAACTGCAAACCCCAATACCGCCTTCCTGTCTATAAAAACCCCTGCTGCGTCCTACTTCACACGGACACCGCCCCCACAACCCCCTCCCTCCCCCCCCTCCGGGGGGGGGGGGGGTAATTGTGACGTGTATACTTCACGATGTCCCCTTCATCGTCTTTCAGCATGGTGACCGAGGAGGACGAGGCCCGCGTGCGCTTGAACTGGAGGCGCGAGCAGAGGCGCGCTGAATGCTTAAAAGTGCGGACATAAAAACGGTCGTCGACTCCTGGTCTTCGTCTCAATATATATATATATATATATATATATATATATATATATATATATATATATATATATATATATATATATATATATATATATATATATATATATATATTATTATTGTTAACTTGAAACTTACTTTGGCTAGGTGTTCGTCATTTCGTGAAGCTTGGACAAGGTTGAAGCCTGGATAAAAGCGTGGCCGCAAGGCTTGACACTGATGGGTTTTGTGTTTGTGTGTGTGTGTGTGTGGGGAGGGGGGGAGCTGCCATGATAGAAAAATGGGCGTTTGCATCCAGGCGAGAATCGAACCACACCACTTAGATTATTTAGCAAGTGTCCTTCCAGCATGTCACGACTTTTTTATTTTCTTAATGGGAGCATGTCATGAAGCATCGCGGTCTGTTGAGGCGCTCTGTGACGGGAAAGCATTGCGAGGCGTCCGCTCTGCGTCCGGCAGATAATAACTTGAGACCCTGTCTCACGTTTTTAAAACCGGGTTAGCGCCGGTCTCTCCATTTCAAGAATTTCTATCGAGCGTACATGCCACGCGTTCTGCCAGTCGCTAAAATATCCGGTGCAAAACGTCGAAGGCGTGGACTGCCACACGTTGCAGGAGTAACATATTTGCCCAGGAATTCGCTATGCATTTTTATTAATCATCTAATAGGTGAATAAACAGTTATAGTGCATGCTGAACCAACTTTCTATGGGGAGAAATGTTTTGTTTTGAAAAAAAAAAAGAACCAAACGCACAGAGTGGACTTAATTCAAGAAGTCGTAGATTCCGTAGCTTTCCAGTTTATTCTGTGTCGACAAAGAATCAAGTGCATTAAATAATGTAAGATAACTTCACATAATGACCTTATAGATGCTTAGAGTCATTGTTTCTACCAATCATTGTTAAGTGTGCCTCATATGCATTTTTTTAATAGAAATAAGACCAACGTTTTCTCCAAACGTATTCACAGCTCTCGACGTGTTAATGTAATAAATTTCTTCATAACACACCAACATAAACACAAAATGTTTGTATATATAAATAAATATATGAATTAGATTTTATTATAATAGTAGCGAAAGTGAAATGCATTCGTCTAAGGCCGAAAATACTTCTAAAGTTCGACTTAAGCTAAATTTTTTACATAAATGGTCTATGCTTTATAAAGAGATATAGCAATTTTCAGTTTTTTGTTGTATACATTATAACAATAGACGCGGTAGTAAAGCAATGTACGCCACTCAACGTTTAAGATTCACATCATAGAGTAAATTTTCGCAATGTATATACGATTATAAAGCTTCGATGCGTAATATAGGTGAATATTTAGCGAATGTCTAATAAAAGAAAAAAAAAACACGAAAGCATAAATCATATAAGTGAGACCTTAATTTACCGCGATTCACACAGACCATATTTGCCCATCATAAATAGTTTATAGTTCGGTGATTCTAATCTAATAATGTAAAAGCATTAAATATTCATTATATGGACGTCCGACCATGTCCGAAATCCAACTGGGCTTTTTCCTAATCGTCTGTCGCTTCGACTTTCTCTTCTCTCACTCGAAATCTCTTAGTGGCGCGTGACCACATCCGTTTTCAAACCGAGAGAGAAATTGTTTTTTCTAAAAATTTGAAGTAATCGCAGAAGTAATGGTTACTTTTTGATGTAACAGTCAATTACTTTTTGTTCAAGTGGTCAAGCTAACCTAATTCGATACTTCTTAACCTAGAGTAATTAAAATTGGAGTCGGTTGATTTTTTTGTAATGTGAACAAGACTTCCTATGCATTACTTTGTTATGATGTATCCTATATAAATATGATCACCCAACATTTAGCAAAGTGTAAAATTGGAATTCCGGATACATAATTACTAAAGCTGGCCCTCAGTAAAACATTTTAACAAGATCAATCGCTACCCTTTATGCCAATCATTAATTATTAATTAATCGCTTCCGTTCACCTTAGGACCTAAGCTCTAAAAAGTATCAAAATTTCAAATATCGAGCTATTCTTGATATGTATTTAATGACGAAATCTACAACCTCAATTCGAGCTTCGACCATAAACCGTCCGCAACAAAAAAGAACGTACAAAAATAATATATGATATATATTAAGCCATTTGAACTCTGATAAGCAGTTTCGAAACTGGTGCACAACTACAGGGGTTGCCTTTTAAAAAGAATAAACGAGCACGGAGCAGAAAAGCAATCATTTTTGATTCCCCCTTCAAATGTTTTTGATCAAAGCCAATTCACGGGATTCAAAAAATTAATCCCGAATAAAACAGTGACAGATAAACCAGAAGGTTAATCGATCCATTGCTCTATTCTAATATTTTCCTGTTTTTTTTCTTCTTCATCAGTGTTTAACAAAACATACTCGATAAAAAAGGATTAACACACCTGAATGAAGTGCCCTGCAGTCTACCAAATATGCTCAAGAACCCTCAAGTGAACTGACTTCACTGGGAGAGATTTACAAAACGATTGGAACCCGATGTATGTAATCTGGAAATTAATCTAAAAATAACTTTCATGAATTTTTCATTTATGTAATTCATATTCACTTTATAGCGTCAGTAAAGTGTCGGGAATGCCTACTCTTATTGCCTGTAATCCTATAATCACGGCTATCTTTTTAATGAAACTATGAGTGTGGGGTGAAAAGGATTTTGTTTCTTCATATGTTAATCTACACACGTTTAGCCCCCATTTCGGGCGTAACACACGAGAAAAATATCATAAGCACTAGTGACATACTGAAAGAGTAAAATATATATATATCAACAGAGATCATTTTAAATAGGGGATATTACAAAATCTCAACTTATTTTTGATTTAACCATTTTGTGATCTTTCGAGATCCCCCTAGATTGTTGATGGGCAGACTTGTTCTAAAATGCATTCAGCGAAATAAAAGGATAGAAAAAAAATCAAAGACTACATCAGGTATTTCATCAAGGAAAATGCAAACTGTAGATACCTTAAACGAGGAGTAACATAACTAAGCCTAAATATATATTATGATTAGAAAAATACGGGACAACTTCCAAGATATTTTATTCACTTAAGAAGAGCGTAGGCTCTCTTACAAAACAAGTCTGAAATAAATGCATACTTCAAAACAGCAAATGACCACTGTAATAAAGTAGAAAGTTGGGCTAGTTGGTATTGGTTGTACATAGTGAAAAATACACAGCGCAAAAGGACAAAAAGGGAAGAGACACACCGGATAGAACGTTTTACATCCACCGGATAGAACGGATAGAACACCGGATAGAACGTTTTACATCCACAGTGGAGGAGCAAGTTGCATCAGCACACCCTCTGTCTCGTTGTCCAACAAAGAGTTAGAGTTCCTGGAAACTGACATTGAAGGCCCAGCGCGATGCCATAACAACCACATATCATGGCACAGGTTACACGTACGATTTATGGTGACCAAAATATTTTTTCTTTCTCCTTTTTGTCTATTAAATATCTAGTTGCGAGTCAGCGCTCTGTTCTATCCGGTGTGTCTCTTCCCATTTTGTCCTTTTGCGCTGTGTATTTTTCACTATGTACAGCAAATGAACACGCTTGTAAATGTCTACTACATGGAATCTATTTTAGGCAGTGGAAAGCTCAAATGTAAAGAAACCCTTATAAACATGTATGTGCATATATACTCCTCCTTTCATGCGCATACACCTGTTCTATAATAGTCACTGTAGCAGCTTGAGAAATGCAGGGTGTGGCCTCTATTAGGATCCTCCTTTTAGCTTCATGATTGGTCCTTTGGCGTCCTTATCGACTAATGACACGATCTGATTGGCTACGGAGCTATTAGGACATGATCGGGAGTCGCGAAACCCTGTCTTTCTTAAGGTACTATTGAATATAGAAAGCTGCGAAACTGAAAAAAAAACAACATATACTTATATATTTGTTTTCTAGCCATTACAAATAACGTTTATTTTTGTGTTTTTTTTTTTTTTGCCAGGAGGGTTTAGGCGTTAAGATATTCTAACTGCCATGCTGCTTTGTGTTGATCGATAGAGTATACAAAACAACACGAATGTATAGAATCACAAGTCTCACAAATCGTGAAAGATTTCTGATTTCACGAATGTAACAATATAAACTAACCGCGAGTTTTTCTGTCTTTTTATTTAATTTTATTTTTACATGCAAGTCCTCAATTCAAAACTCACCCCATCTTTCATTATCGTTAGTAAAATGTTACTGCGATACGACGTCATTGGCAAATGCCACGGCAGCACCAACTCTTTTGTATCGCGATGACAATAACTGTTACACAATAGTCGAGTGCCAGTCGGGTCACAACCTACATCAACGGCGGCTTATGAGGCCACATTTTGTTTTAGCATTTGACTTCTAAACAGGACGCCGTTAACCCTTGCGATTACTCGTACCGTAATGCGCTTCACTTATAAACTACTATTTTCAACGGAATTTAGATGGGTATTTTATATCAGACAATCTTTTTGATGTTTCTCACTACAAACTGAAAGCACAATGACGTCTGGTATGAAATCTCTATAGTTGTAAAAAGTAATTAAACTCCAGAGCAGAATACGATAACTACTCTTACAATATCTTTCGAGATTCATCATTATCATCATCAGTTTATGTTGTGTGCTCATGAACAGCGATATGGGCTTGAGCATAATATTTTGATTGATTTAATATTTCAACGCTCTCTACGGCTCCTTCACCCTGTCAACTTTAAACGAACTTGCTTTAAGGCAATACCATATTAAGCTCCCAGAGAAAATTATATTTTTTTTTATTTTTTAGTCATAAAACTTACTGCAGCGCCTGTTAAAGCTTTATTGGAAAGGAAAACAATCTTTCTGCATTTTTTACCCATTGTGTTCCACACCTTGACATTTCCTGACAAAAAAACGAAAAAAAACACGAATTTTTGCGGAGCTTTATTTTGGTCTTGTACTGATGTATTTTGTGTTCATGATCTTTTCGGTGAAAGAAGTAATTAGGATTTAAAAGGAAAGATGAGCTAATAATACTAGTCGTGTTATGATAAATACTATATAAACATTTAGACGCAATTTTTTCCGTCGAATCCCTAGTGGATACCAACCTAGTGATTGCTTCATATAGTGACGCTTGCGTAACGGTCATACTTGCCCAGGATACACTAAGCGGCGCGACTTTGTATATTTCCTATACCATGAACATGATTATTCTGATTGGGGTCCCACACAGTGCATGCATAATCTACGATTGGGTGCACATAGGCCAGGTACGGGAGTTCTTTTGTTTCTTGCGTGGTGTGCTTCGGGTTCTGTCGAACAAAGCCAAATGCTCGACCCACCCTCGTTGTAAGATCATCGATGTGCGCAGCCCACGTGCACTCAGATGATAAAGTGATTCCCAAGATATTTTACGTTATTCTCATTCGCTACCAGATCATTTTTCGAAGAGCACGTAGTTTGCATTATTTGTTTTACGAGTGAAACTCACGTGAACACATTTGTTTACGTTAAGCTTCATTTTCCACTCACTGCACCAATGTTCAAATCTATCTAGATCAGCCTGCAGCTGCCCAGAACCTTCATTACATTTTGTAGATTTGTACAGCAGCACAATCATCAACGAACAATCTTAATAGAGTTGTAACATCAATATGAATATCAATGATAAATATTAGGAACAGTAATGGCCCTAAAACCAGCCCTTGTGGTACGTCATATGTAGCTTCAACAAAGTGGGACGTTTCAGCATTTAAAATAACATTGTTGACGTGAGGACGAATAAGACATTGTCCATTTTCGAATGGTGGTGTTGATTTTAGACTTTCTGATTTCTGAAGTAAAAACAAATGCGATACAGTGTCAAACACTTTTCTGTAGTCAAGAAATACACTATCAACATGATCCCCCATAGGTAGACCTAACAATATCGCGATAAAGCTTGGTCAGCTGTTGTAGTGCACGAATAATTCTTCCTAAACCCGTGTTGAGACTCTAGAAAAAATCGTTAAGACGTAGATGCTGCATTATTTGTTCATATAAGATATGCTCAAGCAATTTGCAACAACTGGATGTTAAAGAAATTGGTCTGTAGTTCGTAAGAACCTTCTTAGGTCCCTTTTTGTGCACTGGAATAACATAACTTACTTTCCAGTTGTCCGGTAATGCCCCCGGAAGGATCAATTTATTAAATATTATAAAAATATATGGGCCGACGGCATCGGCTGCAGCGCCTGAGTACTCTAAGCGATATCTGATCGGGACCAATCGTTTTCGTTTCGTCTAAGGTTGTTAAGAGCCTTAAGACACCCTGAACTCCAACCCTACAGAAGGCATATCATCGTAGTTGACTAAAAGTGTTGCGGGCGTTGTATTTCATGATGGCAAAGACATTGATTGAAAACACTCGTTGAACAAACGCGCCTTTTGAGAGTCATCAGTGGTCAGCTCGTTATTTACCAATATGTCAGGTATCCCAAACGGATCACTTCCGCAGCGCTTCATAAACATCCAGAACTGCTTATTGTTCGATTTCATTCCATCTTCGAGCCGCCGCAGATAATCTCGTTTTGATTTGCTTACGGTTGCTTCATACTTCACTGTTAGTTCTTTAAGCTTAGCGAGGTTTGACTCTGACTTTTCAGTTTTGAGTCGGGCGTATATGCACATTTCGTCTTTTTTTTTTTTATCAAGCGTAGCAGAGTACCATTTATCCATGGTTTTACCTTTTTTGTTGTTTTTCTTTTGTTTAGTCGAGTTAATATTCGGAATGTACTTTTCTCTAAGCCAGATTATTCTCTGCTTAAACAGCGCCCACGCATGATGGACAGCTATCTCTTCAGCAAGACATTCAAATGAAAGGAAGGTATTACAAGGCTCCGAGCTGATACCCTCATAATTTCCCCTTTTTACAAAAATACTCTTCTATTTGTATTCAAATTTGTGCGTGTCTTATTTAAACCAAGCGTCGCATTATGATCGCTTATACCGGGTATGACATCGACACGTTTAACGATGTCTGGATGATTGCACTGAAACACGTCAAGCATGTTCGATCCACTCGTAGGCAGAAGGACATGTTGGGTGAACCCCACACTGTCCATCGTGGACTTCTTGTCAACATTCAGTGGAGTAATTGTTTTACAGGCTCAACTTTCCTCACTCTATGTTATGTCTGGCAGATTAAAATCACCACCGAGCATTATACACTGATTTGAAATGCTGGAAACCAGTTCGTTGAGGGTATTTATGCTAGAAGGGTCAGAATATGGCGGTCTATAGAAAACCCCTACATTAAAGTCCTTGTTATCAGGCAGCCTCACCCGAAACAAACAAAGCAATAACGTAGGCTGCTGAGTGTGTACGGCTTCGCTCGAAATACGCACGTAGTCACGTGCCTTTCCCGTCCTTGACATAAAAACGGCTGTGTCTCTGACAAATAAAACAGTATGGATTTTATTTTTTTGTTTTAGCACTCCACCTTTACAATTTACGAATTGATAATATAAAAGAAAAATTTGGAACGGGTGAAGATTTTACAAAGTTGACATGTTTTTGTAACAAATATGTCTTCTTATCCTTCATTGTGCAGCTACTGCTTCTAGAAAAAGCTCGTGAGAGGGAATACAGAAGTAGGGTAATTATACAAGCTATATATCAGACACAATATGCAATAGTTCATCATTCTAATAGTGGTGTGCTTTGCTGACTGAACCGATTTTACCAAGAAGCGCCAGCCTCTTCTTTTATTCAAAAAATTATCTAGAATATTTCTTTAAAGACACTTATTTCTCCCGACATGAACTGCAAACGGCGCATCACCAGGAGTCGCGATTTCGAGCACGCTTGACTTCCTTAACTAATATTAGCATTTGCTTATTATGAACTACGCTTCCTTCTCGTTCAAAATAGTGAACATTTGCATCCAGGGTCGCGTGGCTTTCTACGGATGATTGGAGAGGTGGATATGAAGTCTAGAAGAAAGAGGTCGCTCCACCGATGTTGCGGAAACGCTTAACCCACGGGTCCGTCTAGCAACCGCATGCACGCTTTATATGATCAACAATAGTTGTAACAATAATAATATAATATTAATTATTATTATTATCATTATTAATGTTATATTCTTATGGTTTTGAATGCACGAAAGCAACCACGCGTGTTTTCACATGGGTACGCACAAGAAGATAAAAAGAAGAAACACAACCCACGCACAGGCTCAAATGTACAGAGTAGCCAGGCTACAAATAAAAGGCAGAGTCCACACAAAATGCCCCACTGAGTTCTAACATTCTTACTATAGACTCTTCAAGTCCCAGAGAACACCGAGGGGTATGTTTAAAGGTCCACGTTAGTGGCTGCGATTGTATAAAACGATATTTGCACAAGGTAAAGTGGTGAGAATTCCGACATGGATTGAACGTAAAAGACAGTGAACGTTCCGGTATTGCGACAAGGGACATGCAAATCGACAGAACACATAAGTAGGTTAGCATCAATCTAACCGTTTACCACTCTGAAAAAAAAATCAAATCACGCTCGAATCTTGTATTTAACAAAGCCTAAGTAAAGTAAAATCTAGCTGACGTGAGCTGCCTCCCAATAATAAAAAAAAAAGTCAAACTCTAACCATTTGCTTAACCGTCCAGGTTTGATGATCTCGCAATGAGTACACACCAACAGCATAATGGCAGCGTCCACCGGTCATTCTCACAGACCTGTATAGAAGTTCGAGTAGACCATTTTGAATATATTACGCTGTGTCACTGAAAGCTTCCATGAAGCAAACAAAGTCAAAATTGTGTAGTATATATATACTCACACTATGTATGATGCAGCCACTCTTTGATTTATACTACTGTCTCAAATATTAGCGAGGTGTCTGCTAGTGCATTAGGCTATATTTTATGCGTGCGCGAATTGTCAAATGTATTTAAGTTTTCACAAGCTCTCCTACATTCATTGAAGTTAAGGTCCTTAAGAGAACAAAATGCACGAGATTGTTAGAACAGGTTCACGGCTCTAATAGTAATGTAGATACACCATTACCTAAGTGGGAGCCGACATATTTATTGAACCAAACAGCAAGTTGTACATAACCAAGTCTATTATCTTTATAGTTCCATATACTGCGAACCCTGTAACTACCTAGAATGTACGAGTAAAACATTCTTTCCAAGCGGCATACAGATCCAAAGCGAGCATAGCAACACTACACCAAACAAAATTAAAAAACAAACGAAATCTAAATCTTTTATTTATATTATATACCTCGTTGAAGGATAATGTAGTTGTTTCCGAAAAAGGTCATGCATTAACCCAGTTTCGTTTTTTTTAATATAAAGTATATAGAATGACAATACTCATCACTGGTCAGGCGCAGTGAAGGCAAAACCCATTTTTATAATTAACTTTCAAATGCGTTACTCGCGAGATTAATGTGACATTAAAAAAAGAAAGCAAGGCAGCTATATCCACACGTGGCTCAACCAAGGACCATGAACGTGCTTTTGTCCGTGCAAATAACAAACGATTCAGCTTGTTTTCATCTTCCTTCATTTAACCTTGCAACCTCATTGGTTGGCTCTTGTGTGACGTATTTTTTTCAAAAACAATACGTCACGTGACCTTTGACGGAAGCTCCATGCTTTTGGTAGACGCATTCGCAGAATATATAGCTTCTACAGGATTAACTGGTCTTAGTCAGGACGCCACTCCTCCAGAAAAAACAAAATGTTCTCCAGCACCCTGTCTCTGCTCTTCTGCTCCGTGTTCCTGGTGACTACGGCGTCTGCTACGGACCGTAAGCATATCAATCAGAATACGTGTGCTTCACAGCACGATGTATGATAACTATATCAAACCGCCTCAAATTAGCCTTTAAGTTAGGTCATGGAGTTGGCTAAAAAGTAACAAGTAAATGAATTCAGTCTCTCAAAACGGTCCTCGCGTAAGAGTAAACTGATGAATGTTTCTAAATATGCACTATGGTTGGTTTGAATTTTAAGAGATTTCTTAAAAAGGTGATGCTCCGTAACTTTGAATACGGTCTTCATCGGATACTTACCGAGCTTTACGAACATTACATCGGAGAATAGTTGTTAAGAGTAGTATGCAAACAAACTAAAATTACGAAATTTGCTTTTTTATAAGTTGGTGACTCATAA
>JAZHYW010042475.1:0-21374 GCA_037355805.1 Ixodes ricinus | reverse complement strand
GGCTGGGCGTCGATTAAAAATTTTAACCCGATTAATCGCCACCTTTAATCGATTAATTAATCGATTAATCGGTTGCGTTGATTTCTATAAATAATATATTAAAAAGAATGCAACAACTCGTCTTGCCTTTGAAGACTTATTTTACTCTCTGTTACACGGCGCAAAGGACATTTAGAATTGAGGATGCATATAGTTCAACAATTCAAAGACTCGCATATTTTTGCTTCAGCTCCGAAGAGAAAGAAGTTTGTCCACATTCTCCGACAGGAAGACAAGAAGTCGGGCTTGGGCATGCTTTCTTTTCAGAAAAAGGGGCCTTGATGAGAAGGCGTTGATTGTTGTCTGCGCTTTGGCGGATGGTCCTTGCTGCAGCGGCGTACATGGGTGCTTCGCTCGTAGGTGATGCTGAAGCGAACTTACGCTTCTACTGTACGAAAACGGCTTTTTGCAGATGATGCAGTGGACTTCCTTCGAGTTGAAAACTTCACCGCTGGAGTTTACTTTAAACCCAAACTTTCCAGCGAGATTGCCTTTCATACTCGTGAACTCGTCCATTTTTACGGGCCGAATACTGGAACAAGTAACCATGGCGTTGTTAGCTTCCCAGCTTGTTTTTCTGCTTGTTTGTCTTGCCTGGGCAGGATGTGTAATAGATCCTCAAGACGTGAAGTTTCGCGGTCGCGCGGGGATCAATTGCGGGCCCGGCTTGTTCGTCTGGCCTCGGCAGAACTGTAATGTATATCCTCGAACACGTGACGCTTCGCGAGCGCGAGAATTGAACCTTGCTCATAGCACCTGGCTGGGAACGGAAAACCGCTCGGGACAGAACGACCGGATACACGCCACGCAGCGTTTTCTTTAAGGGAGGGGGGGGGGGCATGAGTCACCCCTAGTTCGGCCAGGTCGTCCAGGATAGAGCCATGCGTGCGTCCAGTTGACTTCTTTTGAGTACCGAATTAAAAAACCGATTAACCGGTTAAAAAATTTGATCGCGATTAAAGCCTTAATCGATTAATCGGAAAGGTTAATCGATCAATTGCCCAGCCCCAATTATTAGACCTGTGCGTTTGACACAGATCTGAGACTGTGGTGCAGAAAGAAAAAAACTTTAGTCGAAGGAACAGACACAAAAGAGAACGAAGCGTTCCCTTCCTTGTGTGTTCCTACGACTAAAAGTTTTTTTCTTCTTTCTGCACTACAGTGTTAAACGACATGATTAGCTACTGTAACAGCTCCGCTGCGCATTCACAGTTTTTTTTCTCAAAATTATTAGGTGGTTCAATGCGGACTGCAAGTTCGTCTGCTTCTTGTCTCTGGGGTCGCGTGATGTCTGAACGCGGAGCTCTTATTGGCTTATTAAAAAAGAAAATAGTGGGTAGACCTGAAGGCATCTAGCATTGAGGTCTACCCAACTATCCTTTCAATCAAAACCAATCAGAGCTCGGCGTCGTCTTGACGTCATCTAAACTCCTGCGCGAGAAGAGGACTTGCTCCACGCATAGTGCTCTGATAAGTTCTGCTTCGCCTTTTTTTTATACCTTTTTGCGTTGTTCGTTTTTTGTTCAGCCACGTAAACGGTACTTCTAGGACGAGTGCGCACTCAATCCAGTGGATTCAAGTGATATTTCTATATTACCATCATGATTATTAGCTTTTTCTCTCTAGGTTTGAATACGGGTAAAGAAAAAAATGGTGTTTGATAAACACAAATTGAACATATGTGATTTAGATCATATTTATTTAATTAAATCGGATTATCTTTATTTAACTCACTCGAACTGGAAACTAGATTTTTTTTTACCGCTAGATGTATCTCACAACATAACAGATCAATTGATCCATTCGTCCTGTCGCTAATAGTAATGCGAAGAGAAAAAAATATTCGCTTTAAACGTAAAGTACGGTAACAACTTTCTTATTGATATAATCCCCACCCCCATATAGAACAAAAACAGCTTGATTTTTTGGTTAGATAAAAAGCATTTATTCGATTTTTCTACCGTGCTCGGAATTGATTTCGCAGGAGACTACTTTTCTAGTTTCCGTTTCTTTCTTTTGCGTTCTGATTTTGTTTCAATGGCATGTAAGCGTAGTTGACGAACCAAGTGGAAGGTAGAGTGCAAGCTCTACCTTCCACTTGGTTCGTCGAAAAACTGAAACCCAAAAACGCGACCAAATGCCGCATTCTTTTTTATGGAACGTCGTAAAATGGTGCGAGTGCCGTATACCATTGTAACGTGGGTGTATTGAGTTGTTTCCGATGATGCCCAGCAAGATTCTAATTGATACCATGCCTTTAAGATCAATCATTAACAATTTGATTACTAAAGCCTAATGAATTACCCAATCATACTGAAAGTTAATCATATTCCTTAACGGGCCCTTTGATACTCCCGCATCAACTTTTATTTCTCGTGAATCTCGTAGTTTTCGCGGGAGCTATTTCCATCAATCAATCAATCATTTATTTCACATCAGAAAGTGATGTCGGCTACAGGGGCAAAAAGAGAAACGTTTGACTTGACAAGGCCTCTGCAGCCTTACTATTGGAACACGGCGACATACTACACATTAGGTGTTAATATTTAATTTACAGGTTTTCAACATTAAGGAAAAGAATCATAAAGGACAAAAAGAACTGCATCAATTAATCACACTATCAAAGATATCAAATAAATAATATATATTAGGCACATGACGACATATTTAGGTACATGACAGGACTGTATAGATAATAATCGTATTACCTCAAGGAGAGCAGAAATATCCAGAACACACGACCCCAGAATACAAACGAAATTTTAATGCAGAAAAAAGTTTTTAATTGTGCTGAGATTCAGTTTTTTAATATTTGTCAAATTATGCTTCTGAAGTTTATTTAGAACAAATGGAAGATTATCCCGCTTCTGGAAACACCCGAGTCGCTGTCGGGTTAACAATGAACGCGAGGAGTGGCAAGCATAGATGGCAAGTCCGGAATGCCTTATTATCGCTCGAAAGTCAGCGACATTAGAGCAACGGGCGAAAAAGGACGCCTACGAACGAATTATCCACGCAAAAGGGGCAAATAAGTAAGCCACGTCATGGGTTTCGTGAGCTCTCAGCTCTCAGTTACCAGCGAAAGAATCGCGGCAGCACGTTCGGAGGCTGCGTATTTTAACGCCAGAAAACGATTCGGTACGTCGCAGAAGGGAAAAAAAATTCACCGGTCGCAAGCGTTTCCACTGAGTCACGTCGAAAGGAATCTGTTTTACACGTTTTTATGCTTGCTTCTTTTTTAATGGTTCTTCACAGTCGTATTAAAGCGAAATCTTTACGTGGGAACAATCTACGGATCTTGATTGCTCGCGTTGGTTGTACCGCTAGCGTATACAAAGCCGCGGGAAAGTGCAAGTAACGGAGCGCAGGGGTTGGTTTAACGTCATATAGCGAGCGCAATTAATGGCGCAACGGGCGCCATCTGGCAAAAGACACGAGAGAACGCCAGATTCGCTGTCCTCTACTCGCCCCAACTCTCCGGCTCTCGAAGCTTCCGTGGACTGCCACAGTGGAGAGCGACCTGCAGTAGAACAGGCGGCTGCCGTATGCAAAACAGCTGTCCATGACGCCTGCCAGGATCGCGACAGGCGACAGCGTGACACTCCTATGACGTCACAAGGCGGCAATCGAGGGACCACCTTTTTTGGACGCGGTAAACACACCAGTCGGAGATGATTATGGTGCCTGGAACAGGCACCATAATACTCTATGGCTTCCCCGCTCAACGTACCGTGTATTTGATAAACAAATAAAGGTTCATCACTCTCTGAACTGCCGTTTAACGTCTTCTAAATAATTTTAAACGATTGCCACCGATTGCTAGTCGCTGAGCTCGAAAGTCCTCTGACTGACAAACTTGCTAGCATGTTTCAAAGAGCACGCGAAGCAGGTAGACTTCATGTCTAAGAAACAGTTTTACCAAAATCATTGTCCCTTTCCGTTTGCTTGGATGACGCCAGCACATCATATGTGCAGACTGGTTATTTAAACGCCGTATTCAATTATATTGCAGTTAAGTTCTTCCACCGATTCTAACAATTGCATACACACGATTAAGGTACCAAGCTTAAAATCTGTTGCACGAAATAAATTTTAAACTATTGTTCAATAAATTTATGGTTCAATCATTTCCCAAGCCATGTTGAACGTAGTTACTAAAACGACAAATCCTTGAAAAACAATGGTTACCCGTATTAACCACAAGAAATAATATGACAATGTCACTTTGCACTCTTAGCAGTCTGAGCGCTGTCATTAATCAGCTGTTCAAGTGTACCAGAAAAGCATGCGAGGCCGTAGTTTACTATCGTCCGCGTCTACAATTAAAGCTTCCATACGAATGAAATCGTATTCGAAACCGATAACCGCCACACTTTCATAAATAACAACAGTAACTCTATCTGTAGAGCAGTGATTCTCAGGCACTCATCTTTCGGGAACCCCTTCTTTGAACGGCGCAAGGGCTGAGGGACGCCATCCACCAGGGAAGGGGAAATCGGACGATTACAATTACAAAGGGGTAAATGAAGAAAACTTATTTTGTGTCAAGCTTACTTTGAAGCTCTGAAACAGGGAGTATAATCAGTTCAAATAAGTTGGCACGCATGGTTTGGTCTTTGTAGGTTTATGGAGCAACCAGCATCGATGAAAAGAAAAAAAAAGAAAATAAGGAAACTTTAATTGTTAGGCTTGACTAACAGTCAAGGGCTTCAGAGACCCCAAGGAGGCCTTCAGGGCCCCTAGGGGTCCGCAGACCCCCGTTTGAGAACAACTGGCGTCAGAGTATCAGTCTCACTCGAGAAACTCCGCGCCAGAATGTACCTCCGCCACGTGGAACGGGCAATTGAAACCCCGATCGTGGCTGACTTTAGTCTTTATACCAGGGCAGAACAAGGCAAATACAGTTTCTTTTACTGATTCGGCCAACCAAATCGCACTCTCCATCTGAGTTTACCCTACAAAACACGAACGCATTGTGATTAGTATTGCCACATTGAAAGGTGCGCAGAACGGCCACGAGCGACGCGGTATACTTCAAGATGGCGTCGGGGGTTAGGTGCCTTTTTGTGCGAGAGATGACGCCTCTTTTACCTAAAGAGTCTATAACACTCAAATGCTGTTTTTTTTTTTTCTATTACAGTGAGCAGGCAATCATATTTCAGGCTTGCAGCAAAGGTGAATTGATTTTGGGAAGCGTCTCTAACATTCTAATGTTTCGGGTATGCGTGCCTCACAATCCTGACATCTCAGTTTGTAATCACACTTCTACTTACACTTTCCTTTTGTAGGAGACCGCTCTGAATGGTGTTTCTAAAGTGCTTGCGGTGAGTACAAATATTTAGGAATGGATAAACGCGTTCTGGTTTGCATAAGAAAATATTTCTCTATAGGGTCGCATGCCATTATACCTCTATTATAGCTATATTCCGTTCTTATTTTTGTTTAGTTTTGGACTACTGCGAGGAGTAGTAGAGGTCGAAGGTGTCGTAACATTAGCTTTGATAATATTAATCTTTATTCACGCGTAAAGAAAGGCGCAATACGGCATGCAGGTCTTCCTAAGCCGCTGGATGACTGGAAACATATATATAGATATATATATTATATATTATTGTTAACTTGAAACTTACCTTTGGCTAGGTGTTCGTCATTTCGTGAAGCTTGGACAAGGTTGAAGCCTGGATAAAAGCGTGGCCGCAAGGCTTGACACTGATGGGTTTTGTGTTTGTGTGTGTGTGTGTGTGGGGAGGGGGGGGAGCTGCCATGACAGAAAAATGGGCGTTTGCATCCAGGCGAGAATCGAAACCACACCACTTAGATTATTTAGCAAGTGTCCTTCCAGCATGTCACGACTTTTTCATTTTCTTAATGGGAGCATGTCATGAAGCATCGCCGTCTGTTGAGGCGCTGTTTGACGGGAAAGCCTTGCGAGGCGTCCGCTCTGCGTCCGGCAGATAATAACTTGAGACCCTGTCTCACGTTTTTAAAACCCGGGTTAGTGCCGGTCTCTCCATTCCAGGAATTTCTATCGAGTGTACATGCCACGCGTTCTGCCAGTCGCTAAACTATCCGATGCAAAACGCCGAAGGCGTGGACGCCACACGTTGCAGGTAGTAACATAGTTGCCCAGGAATTCGCTATGCATTTTTATTAATCATCTAATAGGTGAATAAACAGTTATAGTGCATGCTGAACCAACTTTCTATGGGGAGAAATGTTTCGTTTTGAAAAAAAAGAACCAAACGCACAGAGTGGACTTAATTCAAGAAGTCGTAGATTCCGTAGCTTTCCAGCTTATTCTGTGTCGACAAAGAATCAAGTGCATTAAATAATGTAAGATAACTTCACATAATGACCTTATAGATGCTTAGAGTCATTGTTTCTACCAATCATTGTTAAGTGTGCCTCATATGCAGTTTTTTAATAGAAATAAGACCAACGTTTTCTCCAAACGTATTCACAGCTCTCGACGTGTTAATGTAATAAATTTCTTCATAACACACCAACATAAACACAAAATGTTTGTATATATAAATAAATATATGAATTAGATTTTATTATAATAGTAGCGAAAGTGAAATGCATTCGTCTAAGGCCGAAAATACTCCTAAAGTTCGACTTAAGCTAAATTTTTTACATAAATGGTCTATGCTTTATAAAGAGATATAGCAATTTTCAGTTTTTTGTTGTTTACATTATAACAATAGACGCGGTAGTAAAGCAATGTACGCCACTCAACATTTAAGATTCACATCATAAGAGTAAATTTTCGCAATGTATATACAATTATAAAGCTTCGATGCGTAATATAGGTGAATATTTAGCGAATGTCTAATAAAAGAAAAAAACACGAAAGCATAAATCATATAAGTGAGACCTTAATTTACCGCGATTCACACAGACCATATTTGCCCATCATAAATAGTTTATAGTTCGGTGATTCTAATCTAATAATGAAAAGCATTAAATATTCATTATATGGACGTCCGACCATGTCCGAAATCCAACTGGGCTTTTTCCTAATCGTCTGTCGCTTCGACTTTCTCTTCTCTCACTCGAAATCTCTTAGTGGCGCGTGACCACATCCGTTTTCAAACCAAAAGAGAAATTGTTTTTTCTAAAAATTTGAAGTAATCGCAGAAGTAATGGTTACTTTTTGATGTAACAGTCAATTACTTTTTGTTCAAGTGGTCAAGCAACCTAATTGGATACTTCTTAACCTAGAGTAATTAAAATTGGAGTCGGTTGATTTTTTTGTAATGTGTACAAGACTTCCTATGCATTACTTTGTTATGATTGTATCCTATATAAATATGATCACCCAATATTTAGCAAAGTGTAAAATTGGAATTCCGGATACATAATTACTAAAGCCTGGCCCTCAGTAAAACATTTTAACAAGATCAATCGCTACCCTTTATGCCAATATTAATTATTAATTAATCGCTTCCGTTCACCTTAGGACCTAAGCTCTAAAAGTATCAAAATTTCAAATATCGAGCTATTCTTGATATGTATTTAATGACGAAATCTACAACCTCAATCTCGAGCTTCGACCATAAACCGTCCGCAACAAAAAAAGAACGTAAAAAAATATAATATATATATATATTTAGACATTTTAACTCTGATAAGCAGTTTCGAAACTGGTGCACAACTACAGGGGTTGCCTTTTAAAAAGAATAAACGAGCACGGAGCAGAAAAGCAATCATTTTTGATTCCCCCTTCAAATGTTTTTGATCAAAGCCAATTCACGGGATTCAAAGAAATTAATCCCGAATAAAACAGTGACAGATAAACCAGAAGGTTAATCGATCCATTGCTCTATTCTAATATTTTCCTGTTTTTTTTTCTTCTTCATCAGTGTTTAACAAAACATACTCGATAAAAAAGGATTAACACACCTGAATGAAGTGCCCTGCAGTCTACCAAATATGCTCAAGAATCCTCAAGTGAACTGACTTCACTGGGGTGAGATTTACAAAACGATTGGAACCCGATGTATGTAATCTGGAAATTAATCTAAAAATAACTTTCATGAATTTTTCATTTATGTAATTCATATTCACTTTATAGCGTCAGTAAAGTGTCGGGAATGCCTACTCTTATTGCCTGTAATCCTATAATCACGGCTATCTTTTTAATGAAACTATGAGTGTGGGGTGAAAAGGATTTTGTTTCTTCATATGTTAATCTACACACGTTTAGCCCCCATTTCGGGCGTAACACACGAGAAAAATATCATAAGCACTAGTGACATACTGAAAGAGTAAAATATATATATATCAACAGAGATCATTTTAAATAGGGGGATATTACAAAATCTCAACTTATTTTTGATTTAACCATTTTGTGATCTTTCGAGATCCCCCTAGATTGTTGATGGGCAGACTTGTTCTAAAATGCATTCAGCGAAATAAAAGGATAGAAAAAAAATCAAAGACTACATCAGGTATTTCATCAAGGAAAATGCAAACTGTGATACCTTAAACGAGGAGTACATAACTAAGCCTAAATATATATTATGATTAGAAAAATACGGGACAACTTCCAAGATATTTTATTCACTTAAGAAGAGCGTAGGCTCTCTTACAAAACAAGTCTGAAATAAATGCATACTTCAAAACAGCAAATGACCACTGTAATAAAGTAGAAAGTTGGGCTAGTTGGTATTGGTTGTACATAGTGAAAAATACACAGCGCAAAAGGACAAAAAGGGAAGAGACACACCGGATAGAACGTTTTACATCCACCGGATAGAACGGATAGAACACCGGATAGAACGTTTTACATCCACAGTGGAGGAGCAAGTTGCATCAGCACACCCTCTGTCTCGTTGTCCAACAAAGAGTTAGAGTTCCTGAAAACTGACATTGAAGGCCCAGCGCGATGCCATAACAACCACATATCATGGCACAGGTTACACGTGCGATTTATGGTGACCAAAATATTTTTTCTTTCTCCTTTTTGTCTATTAAATATCTAGTTGCGAGTCAGCGCTCTGTTCTATCCGGTGTGTCTCTTCCCATTTTGTCCTTTTGCGCTGTGTATTTTTCACTATGTACAGCAAATGAACACGCTTGTAAATGTCTACTACATGGAATCTATTTTAGGCAGTGGAAAGCTCAAATGTAAAGAAACCCTTATAAACATGTATGTGCATATATACTCCTCCTTTCATGCGCATACACCTGTTCTATAATAGTCACTGTAGCAGCTTGAGAAATGCAGGGTGTGGCCTCTATTAGGATCCTCCTTTTAGCTTCATGATTGGTCCTTTGGCGTCCTTATCGACTAATGACACGATCTGATTGGCTACGGAGCTATTAGGACATGATCGGGAGTCGCGAAACCCTGTCTTTCTTAAGGTACTATTGAATATAGAAAGCTGCGAAACTGAAAAAAAGAACACATATACCTATATATTTGTTTTCTAGCCATTACAAATAACGTTTATTTTTGTGTTTTCTTTTTTTTGCCAGGAGGGTTTAGGCGTTAAGATATTCTAACTGCCATGCTGCTTTGTGTTGATCGATAGAGTATACAAAACAACACGAATGTATAGAATCACAAGTCTCACAAATCGTGAAAGATTTCTGATTTCACGAATGTAACAATATAAACTAACCGCGAGTTTTTCTGTCTTTTTATTTAATTTTATTTTTACATGCAAGTCCTCAATTCAAAACTCACCCCATCTTTCATTATCGTTAGTAAAATGTTACTGCGATACGACGTCATTGGCAAATGCCACGGCAGCACCAACTCTTTTGTATCGCGATGACAATAACTGTTACACAATAGTCGAGTGCCAGTCGGGTCACAACCTACATCAACGGTGGCTTATGAGGCCACATTTTGTTTTAGCATTTGACTTCTAAACAGGACGCCGTTAACCCTTGCGATTACTCGTACCGTAATGCGCTTCACTTATAAACTACTATTTTCAACGGAATTTAGATGGGTATTTTATATCAGACAATCTTTTTGATGTTTCTCACTACAAACTGAAAGCACAATGACGTCTGGTATGAAATCTCTATAGTTGTAAAAAGTAATTAAACTCCAGAGCAGAATACGATAACTACTCTTACAATATCTTTCGAGATTCATCATTATCATCATCAGTTTATGTTGTGTGCTCATGAACAGCGATATGGGCTTGAGCATAATATTTTGATTGATTTAATATTTCAACGCTCTCTACGGCTCCTTCACCCTGTCAACTTTAAACGAACTTGCTTTAAGGCAATACCATATTAAGCTCCCAGAGAAAATTATATTTTTTTTATTTTTTAGTCATAAAACTTACTGCAGCGCCTGTTAAAGCTTTATTGGAAAAGGAAAACAATCTTTCTGCATTTTTTACCCATTGTGTGTCTTCACTATCTTGACATTTCCTGACAAAAAAAACGACAAAAAAACACGAATTTTTGCGGAGCTTTATTTTGGTCTTGTACTGATGTATTTTGTGTTCATGATCTTTTCGGTGAAAGAAGTAATTAGGATTTAAAAGGAAAGATGAGCTAATAATACTAGTCGTGTTATGATAAATACTATATAAACATTTAGACGCAATTTTTTCCGTCGAATCCCTAGTGGATACCAACCTAGTGATTGCTTCATATAGTGACGCTTGCGTAACGGTCATACTTGCCCAGGATACACTAAGCGGCGCGACTTTGTATATTTCCTATACCATGAACATGATTATTCTGATTGGGGTCCCACACAGTGCATGCATAATCTACGATTGGGTGCACATAGGCCAGGTACGGGAGTTCTTTTGTTTCTTGCGTGGTGTGCTTCGGGTTCTCGTCGAACAAAGCCAAATGCTCGACCCACCCTCGTTGTAAGATCATCGATGTGCGCAGCCCACGTGCACTCAGATGATAAAGTGATTCCCAAGATATTTTACGTTATTCTCATTCGCTACCAGATCATTTTTCAAAGAGCACGTAGTTTGCATTATTTGTTTTACGAGTGAAACTCACGTGAACACATTTGTTTACGTTAAGCTTCATTTTCCACTCACTGCACCAATGTTCAAATCTATCTAGATCAGCCTGCAGCTGCCCAGAACCTTCATTACATTTTATAGATTTGTACAGCAGCACAATCATCAACGAACAATCTTAATAGGGTTGTAACATCAATATGAATATCAATGATAAATATTAGGAACAGTAATGGCCCTAAAACCAGCCCTTGTGGTACGTCATATGTAGCTTCAACAAAGTGGGACGTTTCAGCATTTAAAATAACATTGTTGACGTGAGGACGAATAAGACATTGTCCATTTTCGAATGGTGGTGTTGATTTTAGACTTTCTGATTTCTGAAGTAAAAACAAATGCGATACAGTGTCAAACACTTTTCTGTAGTCAAGAAATACACTATCAACATGATCTCCCCATAGGTAGACCTAACAATATCGCGATAAAGCTTGGTCAGCTGTTGTAGTGCACGAATAATTCTTCCTAAACCCGTGTTGAGACTCTAGAAAAAATCGTTAAGACGTAGATGCTGCATTATTTGTTCATATAAGATATGCTCAAGCAATTTGCAACAACTGGATGTTAAAGAAATTGGTCTGTAGTTCGTAAGAACCTTCTTAGGTCCCTTTTTGTGCACTGGAATAACATAACTTACTTTCCAGTTGTCCGGTAATGCCCCCGGAAGGATCAATTTATTAAATATTATAAAAATATATGGGCCGACGGCATCGGCACAGCGCCTGAGTACTCTAAGCGATATCTGATCGGGACCAATCGTTTTCGTTTCGTCTAAGGTTGTTAAGAGCCTTAAGACACCCTGAACCCCAACCCTACAGAAGGCATATCATCGTAGTTGACTAAAAGTGTTGCGGGCGTTGTATTTCATGATGGCAAAGACATTGATTGAAAACACTCGTTGAACAAACGCGCCTTTTGAGAGTCATCAGTGGTCAGCTCGTTATTTACCAATATGTCAGGTATCCCAAACGGATCACTTCCGCAGCGCTTCATAAACATCCAGAACTGCTTATTGTTCGATTTCATTCCATCTTCGAGCCGCCGCAGATAATCTCGTTTTGATTTGCTTACGGTTACTTCATACTTCACTGTTAGTTCTTTAAGCTTAGCGAGGTTTGACTCTGACTTTTCAGTTTTGAGTCGGGCGTATATGCACATTTCGTCTTTTTTTTTTATCAAGCGTAGCAGAGTACCATTTATCCATGGTTTTACCTTTTTTGTTGTTTTTCTTTTGTTTAGTCGAGTTAATATTCGGAATGTACTTTTCTCTAAGCCAGATTATTCTCTGCTTAAACAGCGCCCACGCATGATGGACAGCTATCTCTTCAGCAAGACATTCAAATGAAAGGAAGGTATTACAAGGCTCCGAGCTGATACCCTCATAATTTCCCCTTTTTTACAAAAATACTCTTCTATTTGTATTCAAATTTGTGCGTGTCTTATTTAAACCAAGCGTCGCATTATGATCGCTTATACCGGGTATGACATCGACACGTTTAACGATGTCTGGATGATTGCACTGAAACACGTCAAGCATGTTCGATCCACTCGTAGGCAGAAGGACATGTTGGGTGAACCCCACACTGTCCATCGTGGACTTCTTGTCAACATTCAGTGGAGTAATTGTTTTACAGGCTCAACTTTCCTCACTCTATGTTATGTCTGGCAGATTAAAATCACCACCGAGCATTATACACTGATTTGAAATGCTGGAAACCAGTTCGTTGAGGGTATTTATGCTAGAAGAGGTCAGAATATGGCGGTCTATAGAAAACCCCTACATTAAAGTCCTTGTTATCAGGCAGCCTCACCCGAAACAAACAAAGCAATAACGTAGGCTGCTGAGGTGTGTACGGCTTCGCTCGAAATACGCACGTAGTCACGTGCCTTTCCCGTCCTTGACATAAAAACGGCTGTGTCTCTGACAAATAAAACTAGTATGGATTTTATTTTTTTGTTTTAGCACTCCACCTTTACAATTTACGAATTGATAATATAAAAGAAAAATTTGGAACGGGTGAAGATTTTACAAAGTTGACATGTTTTTGTAACAAATATGTCTTCTTATCCTTCATTGTGCAGCTACTGCTTCTAGAAAAAGCTCGTGAGAGGGAATACAGAAGTAGGGTAATTATACAAGCTATATATCAGACACAATATGCAATAGTTCATCATTCTAATAGTGGTGTGCTTTGCTGACTGAACCGATTTTACCAAGAAGCGCCAGCCTCTTCTTTTATTCAAAAAATTATCTAGAATATTTCTTTAAAGACACTTATTTCTCCCGACATGAACTGCAAACGGCGCATCACCAGGAGTCGCGATTTCGAGCACGCTTGACTTCCTAACTAATATTAGCATTTGCTTATTATGAACTACGCTTCCTT
The DNA here is from genome assembly GCA_037355805.1 of Ixodes ricinus. Lineage (NCBI taxonomy): Eukaryota > Metazoa > Arthropoda > Arachnida > Ixodida > Ixodidae > Ixodes > Ixodes ricinus. The sequence goes on along the minus strand of JAZHYW010042475.1, from coordinate 7,933 downwards.
CTCGTTCAAAATAGTGAACATTTGCATCCAGGGTCGCGTGGCTTTCTACGGATGATTGGAGAGGTGGATATGAAGTCTAGAAGAAAGAGGTCGCTCCACCGATGTTGCGGAAACGCTTAACCCACGGGTCCGTCTAGCAACCGCATGCACGCTTTATATGATCAACAATAGTTGTAACAATAATAATATAATATTAATTATTATTATTATCATTATTAATGTTATATTCTTATGGTTTTGAATGCACGAAAGCAACCACGCGTGTTTTCACATGGGTACGCACAAGAAGATAAAAAGAAGAAACACAACCCACGCACAGGCTCAAATGTACAGAGTAGCCAGGCTACAAATAAAAGGCAGAGTCCACACAAAATGCCCCACTGAGTTCTAACATTCTTACTATAGACTCTTCAAGTCCCAGAGAACACCGAGGGGTATGTTTAAAGGTCCACGTTAGTGGCTGCGATTGTATAAAACGATATTTGCACAAGGTAAAGTGGTGAGAATTCCGACATGGATTGAACGTAAAAGACAGTGAACGTTCCGGTATTGCGACAAGGGACATGCAAATCGACAGAACACATAAGTAGGTTAGCATCAATCTAACCGTTTACCACTCTGTAAAAAAAAATCAAATCACGCTCGAATCTTGTATTTAACAAAGCCTAAGTAAAGTAAAATCTAGCTGACGTGAACTGCCTCCCAATAATAAAAAAAAAAGTCAAACTCTAACCATTTGCTTAACCGTCCAGGTTTGATGATCTCGCAATGAGTACACACCAACAGCATAATGGCAGCGTCCACCGGTCATTCTCACAGACCTGTATAGAAGTTCGAGTAGACCATTTTGAATATATTACGCTGTGTCACTGAAAGCTTCCATGAAGCAAACAAAGTCAAAATTGTGTAGTATATATATACTCACACTATGTATGATGCAGCCACTCTTTGATTTATACTACTGTCTCAAATATTAGCGAGGTGTCTGCTAGTGCATTAGGCTATATTTTATGCGTGCGCGAATTGTCAAATGTATTTAAGTTTTCACAAGCTCTCCTACATTCATTGAAGTTAAGGTCCTTAAGAGAACAAAATGCACGAGATTGTTAGAACAGGTTCACGGCTCTAATAGTAATGTAGATACACCATTACCTAAGTGGGAGCCGACATATTTATTGAACCAAACAGCAAGTTGTACATAACCAAGTCTATTATCTTTATAGTTCCATATACTGCGAACCCTGTAACTACCTAGAATGTACGAGTAAAACATTCTTTCCAAGCGGCATACAGATCCAAAGCGAGCATAGCAACACTACACCAAACAAAATTAAAAAACAAACGAAATCTAAATCTTTTATTTATATTATATACCTCGTTGAAGGATAATGTAGTTGTTTCCGAAAAAGGTCATGATTAACCCAGTTTCTTTTTTTTAAATATAAAGTATATATAATGACAATACTCATCACTGGTCAGGCGCAGTGAAGGCAAAACCCATTTTTATAATTAACTTTCAAATGCGTTACTCGCGAGATTAATGTGACATTAAAAAAAGAAAGCAAGGCAGCTATATCCACACGTGGCTCAACCAAGGACCATGAACGTGCTTTTGTCCGTGCAAATAACAAACGATTCAGCTTGTTTTCATCTTCCTTCATTTAACCTTGCAACCTCATTGGTTGGCTCTTGTGTGACGTATTTCTTTCAAAAACAATACGTCACGTGACCTTTGACGGAAGCTCCATGCTTTTGGTAGACGCATTCGCAGAATATATAGCTTCTACAGGATTAACTGGTCTTAGTCAGGACGCCACTCCTCCAGAAAAAACAAAATGTTCTCCAGCACCCTGTCTCTGCTCTTCTGCTCCGTGTTCCTGGTGACTACGGCGTCTGCTACGGACCGTAAGCATATCAATCAGAATACGTGTGCTTCACAGCACGATGTATGATAACTATATCAAACCGCCTCAAATTAGCCTTTAAGTTAGGTCATGGAGTTGGCTAAAAAGTAACAAGTAAATGAATTCAGTCTCTCAAAAGGTCCTCGCGTAAGAGTAAACTGATGAATGTTTCTAAATATGCACTATGGTTGGTTTGAATTTTAAGAGATTTCTTAAAAAGGTGATGCCCCGTAACTTTGAATACGGTCTTCATCGGATACTTACCGAGCTTTACGAACATTACATCGGAGAATAGTTGTTAAGAGTAGTATGCAAACAAACTAAAATTACGAAATTTGCTTTTTTATAAGTTGGTGACTCATAATGAAATTGCAATCCTAAAGACAAAAAACAATAAAAAATATTTTTTTTTAGAAAAGGCGGAGGGTTTTGTGATGTCCATTGATCAATTCTTGCACTTTTGGCGTTTGACTGTTAAACTCAATGCAGTAAAGACGCCACGAGCCCTGCCATCAGTGGTGTGCACAGGAGTGGAAATACTCGTGTCGGGCTCCTGGCCACTTTCTCGGCTGCGTGACGTTGGCAGTCTTGGGTAGTAACGCGTTACTAGTAACGCGTTACTGTAACTTTGTTACTTTCTTGGTAACTTGTAACTGTAACGAGTTACTTTTTAAAAATGTAACTTGTACCTGTAACGAGTTACTTTTTTCTGAGGTAACGATGAAAGTAACGACGTTACTTTTGTCGTTACTTTTCAGCTTTTATGAATAGTATATCACTGAACGAATACTATTTAGCTACATCTTGCACTTTCCAAATCGTCTGTTCCGACATTTCGAGTGTCAAATTGGCCTTGCACAAACTTGTGAATACGTTCTTTGTCGCGAGTCACGACCCGAATATAGCCACGTGTAGATTTGATTAAAAAATCTAGTTATCTTTACGCACACGCTTGTACTTTGTGACTGAACACTTACAGCTTAGTGTTTTGAAGCACTATCTCTGTTGTGGGTTTTTTTTTCGTGCAAACGCTTTTTAATAGGGCAAATCAACCGTGAAACAACAATACACGCAGAGGGCACTGCGCATGTTTCGCATTTTGATTTGCGCCACTACTCTGGTGTGGACACTTTCAAACACTAATTTCGAAAAGCAACTGCTGCTAAGTTACAATATGAAGTAAAACGCGTCCTTTTTTGTTTTATGCAATAAAACTTTGTGAGGAGCGTTTTCTAGTTTTTCTAATTTTTTTGTGTTATAGAAAAGTAACTGAAAAGTAACGTGGTTACTTTTTAAAAGTAACTGTAACTGTAACGAGTTACTCTTTTGTTGCGGTAACTGTAACGGTAACTTCGTTACTTTTTCTGAAGTAACTGTAACTGTAACGAATTACTTTTTAAAGTAACTCACCCAAGACTAGGTCACGTTGGTGCAATAGCAAAATACACTCTTCAGAGATAATGATAAATTGCATTAACGATAACGCCACTTTTCTTTGCCTCAGACTTCAAACGCTTTGTCTTCATTTAGTTCCAAATTCAGCAGGGAAATACTGGAAAACTAATCGATCAATATCTCAAAACATATTATCTCTTCCAAAATTTTATGAATTGGTGACTACCTCTGAAAGTCAATTTACAACGCAACCCAAATATAAACTAATTAAAACAATATTCAAGTATATGAGTTACGAGGTATAGATATAGTTTGACATTTATTCCCCATTTAATGTTCGTAGAAACCTGTAGAGTCCAGGAAATACTGTTTGGGTTACCCAGATTTTAAAATATGTTGGAAATAAAAACAACACCTGAACAGTAGCATCCTGCAAAATCCTTAATATTTTGTTAGCGTGAATGAATGACATTTGTAATATGCCTGAGGGCGACAGAAAATCTTCGGCAATAAATTACAGTTCATCCCTTGGCAAGACATATTGATCGAATAGTTTTCAAGCGTTTCCGTGCTTAAAATGTATTCACCAGAAAATTCAAATTCCCTTTCAAAGCGAAATCATCGAACGTGTTTTATCACTTAAGTTCCTGGGTGCTCTGTTTCCTGAAACTTTAAATTGGTATTTACATGTGCAAACAATAGGAACGGAAATCTCACGATCTGTCGGGATTGTCAACAGACTTAAAAATACACTTCCTCACCGGGGGAAAAAGAGCTATATTATACCTTAGTTAATTCACGTCTTCACTAACGTCTTCTTGTATGGGAGACCACAATAAAGACAAGTATAGAAACCCTGCACATACTCCAGAAAAAGACCTTGCGCTTAGTCCAAAATGCCTCGTACCGGACTCACTCTGCTCCGCTCTTTAGAAAGCACAGCATATTAACTAATAAAAATTTGATAAAGAACAAGTTATCTTTAATAATCTATAATCAGGTCAAATTGCAACCAACTCACTTTTTTCAGTAAGTATCTTTGGAAAGATCATCCGTTACAATTTTCGACACACGAGCTACAGAAAGCAAATAATACGCAAAACTATGGCATACAAAAATTAGAGTATCAAATACCTGTACTTCTAAATGACCAACCTAATGTCGTGACCATTAATCAGAGGGGTGTGTCTGTGCAAGCTTTAAGGAAAAACATATAAGTATATGTATCTATCGTCACCTCAAAAGTAACAACTGTTTTTTGTTTTTTTTCGGGCGCGGGAGCTGTTTATTTGTGCAGCATTTATTTGCAGGCTTAAAGGTATGCCGAACCCAAATTTTGATTTCAGAAAAACAACTCGGAAGTGCTAGGCGGGGGTACGAATTCAGAAGCATCACTCACAAAGCGATATCTCCAACGGATGGTCATATTTTTGTGAAAGAAGAGCGCGCTTGAAGAATGCCAAAAAAGCCCGTGACGTCGCGATTTTCGTTTCCTCCTCTTCTCGCTTTGACTCCGCGAGGCCGCGAAAAGGGAAGGATGCAAGGCCGTTTCCCCTCTTCCTCAATAATCCTGCAGGAGACGCGACGTCGCGATTCTCACTCAATCGCATCCTCATTTTACAAAAATACGGCCATCCGTTCGAGATATCGCTTTAGGAGTGATGTTTTGGGATTTGCAGCGCCCCGTTGAACACTCCTCCTACCGTATTTTGGGAAATCTAAATTTCGGTTCAGCATCCCTTTAAAGATTTCTTTTTTTGTAGGCATGGCTGACTGGCTCTAGTGTGCTGTTGCGTGTGCCCTCATTGTTCATCGTGTTTAGTGCGGCCTTAAAAAAATTAACGTCCGTCCTTGTTTTTGTAACGGCGTGGGAGACAATCTGGATTTATTTCCTTGGTTTTTGTCTTTGTATACAGCGTTTTTTTAATTTTTACTGCTTATCGGTATTTATTTTTGATATGCCATGATTAAGTTGTTTTCGTCCTCTGTCAGACATTCATTTTGATTGGGCATGCTGGATGGCCTCGCCGTGAGGGGAGGGGAAGGGGACGGACGTGCTGTTGGGTTGTCAGGCATGTCGATGCCTTTGTGGCGGCCCCCATGACAACTGTATTCCTTGACGGTTGTCATAATAAACTTTGACTTTGATTATGCATGCATTATTCTCGTGTCTTGTAGACCAAGTGAAATCGCCATCACGTGAAATGACGTCACGTGACATGACATCACTTTACCTGACGTCACGTGACCTGACACAGCCATTCAGCATCCCCACTAAAGTTAACGCAAAAATATACATCACGTGAGAAACCGATTTCCTTTCAAATTCCATATAACGAATTTCGTGCATTATATAAGACTTTGAAGGCGAAGGTCGCTGCCAATTTCTTGTTTTTCACCGTCAACTTGAGGAACCCATGGCGTGGCAAAGTCCCGGACATTTTATCATAGTTCCCCAGCCAATCGGATTGAAGCATAAGCCCCTGAGACCACCCAAGAACCTTATCAGGAGGCAAGAGTGTGATCATGATATGAGGCTCGTTCGTGCGGTTCTTTAAACCGTAGGTTACTTTCGCTAACCTGTTCAAGATGAAAGCGAAACGCATCTTGGTTATGGAGCGACTCACTTCTCTTACGTCGTGTCACTGCGGTCCCGCTGCTGTCGGCATTGCGCATGCTCAGACGCTTCCAGTTCTCTTGGATCTGGTTTGGAGCGCACGCGCCCACTGCCCACACTCCGTCCGGGCAAACGAGGGTTTGTTTGGATTCGGTGTTTTTGGGACCGATTTTCGACGTTGGACAAATGTTCAGTGTTTAGCGCGGTTTATGTTGAAAAAAACAATGGAAAAAAATGTCCTGGGGTTTCTCAACCCTAGGGAGAACGTACGTTTGCCCCAGTACCAATAGAGAAAATCGTGGAAAACGTCCGAGAACCGTTAAGAAAGGAAAATAGGTAAGGGGTCTGGTTCTACCCAAGAATGAAAGAGCCTTGCGGGCACTTCAATTAATGTTGTATTCGTGGTCTACAAACACTAATGTTGTAGAGTATAATGATTTTCTACCTATCAAGCCTGGTTTTTGTTTCTTTATTTTGATAAAGGAAAGCTTCAATCTGTTTTTCTCGGTTTTCACGACTTTCATAAAACCGGTTCGAGGATTGTTTGTCGGAGTTTATCGGTATTTACCGAAAACACGCGCTCGGAGCACGTGGTATGAAAGATCGCGTTTCAAAGCCCAGGGAACCTGGCTTCAAACCTTACCCTGCCCCTTTCGATCTGGATGACCATCGTACCGGCGTGCAGTCATGCATCACCACTGCGTGAGGCAAAGACTCTAGGCTAGCGGTCGTACTGCACTGGCTAATGGTGAATTTCACTGGTCGTTTAGGAGCACGCCGGGGTGGACTTTTCTGCAGCTCGCGTATTTCGCTGAACGATCCGGATCTGAGACGGACGTTTTCCACTCGTCGTTTTACATCAGCTCCCACTCCAGATCTCTATCCGTATCCGAGAAAAGTCGCTCCGCCGATTTTAGCGGATTCGACTGGATGCCAACCTGACCAGCCGGCCAGCCCTCCGCGGGCACACGTGACATTCCCTTTCCCTGGGCGTCTCTCGATCTCGCATCTCGCCTCGAAAGAATTCATAATGGCAGCTCGCGAAGTGCCGCCCGCTTGCTGCTGCTGCTGCTGCTGTGATGACAGTCCGTCTTCAAATTGCTCGAGCAGATCCTACAAGTGGCAGCGACGATGAGAATAGCTTATATGTGCCGGTTGAATTCGACTGCCTTTCCCAACCGCCGCAGAAGAGGCCGAAACTTTAGACGTGCTTAGACTCCGTTCACGAGTATTCCGATGAAGAGGCAAGTGGGCTACGCTAACGCACATCGAATATCGACAAGCATCTTTCCCGTCATGCATAACTTGGCTCGTGTGTTGAACACGTGTTGTTAGCTCCACGATTGAGAAAGCATATGCTTCAAGAACCGGACCGCGGAAAGGGGATTCCCGGAAAGTCAATGACGGGAAGGCATCCGCCGATCTTGGAGGAGTTGTCATGTTCCCCTACCGATCCGGAGGCGGAGCGCATCCGTTCAGATCGCGTGCTTCATCTCGGATATAATCTACTGATCCTGGCGCGCTTTGAAACGACCATTGGAATTCGCCACAAATTTCTCATCTGCAAATGAGACACCAGAGGCCCATTCGGGCTCACTAACTTCCGGCTGCATAAACATAGGTACGGTATAATTATTATGATTATCCCTACTTATACTTGTAATTCAGTTCCACCTCATCATTTGACCGAGTGCCCGCCGCCTTAAATGCGTCGACAAAATACTTTGTATTCGTTACATTATGCCACGTACGGTACCCGTAGAACAATTTTTTTAAGAGTAGGTTGATGTCTAGTAAAAAGTAAAAAATGTAAAGGGATACACTCTGCAGTAAAATCTTTGACAAGCTGAAAAGAAAATGGCAAATTTCAGGATGTGTAGATGGATGGATGCTAGCGGATGAACCCTTTACAGTGGGCAGTAGCTCGTGCCGTCTAGCTTAGAAACAAAAAAGTACCTAGTCCCTTGAATTGGATTCTGTCGGCTGAACACTTTGTAGCGGGCGATCTTAAAATTAA